>JAPMOR010068493.1:423989-458711 GCA_026543865.1 Argiope aurantia | reverse complement strand
AGAGAGAGAGAGAGAGAGAGAGAGATGGAGGGAGGTGAAATCTCCATTTTTTTCGTATTTAGTTTATACGTTTAATGTAAAGATCAAATATCATCATTTCCCAAATTAGTTTGGTATATTTTTCAGTTATCATATTCACAAGCACAATTATAAATGAAAAGATTGGTAACCTTCTCTTTGATAGATTAAGTCTAAAATTTATAACAGGTATATATACGGGTGCAAAGATCAAATACCAAATTTCATCCATGTTTTTCGTATTTTTTTTAATTATGCCTTTCATTACACACAAGGAGAAAATATTCTTGACTAAGGATTGCATCTGGAAGTTGGTACAGACATACAATTTTGGTGCAATAAGCAAATACACAAATTCATTTTTGTAACTCTTTGCTGTTTTCAATTATTTTGCTCGCCTATAACATAGATACAAGCAGGCAGTTATACACATAGAAAATCACTCTACATTCTTGTATCAAGAATCGATTATTTAAATTCCAGAATAGACATTAGAAATCTCTCTTTATTTTTAATGCTTAAAATAAAAACTCTACAGATCTGTCATGAAAGCTTTCATAAAAAGAAGAAAATTGCAAAAATGATTTATTTCCGGTCAAGAATGTCTGAAATGTGCATATTCATTAAAGACTCGAAGTGGAAGTTGTTATGATGCTTCCTTTCTATTCGTATTCGACTGAGTAAGAAAGATTTTCATTTTCAATAAAGAAAAATGTAAATGTTGAAATTAAGGAATTATTTTAGAAAGAACTTGCTAGGCAGTTTTTGTGTTTATGTATTTTCTTCTTTTGTTAGAGATATCTTTTATTAAAAGAAACAAACGATTGTTTGTTTTTTTATTTATTTAAGCCAAACTGCAAAATGATTAGTTGCTTTTTAAAGTCACCATTTCCTTCCTAATCATCAAACTCCGCATTTCCAGTCATCTCTCGCTACTGTGAAGTGGGCTTCGTCAACGTCAACCTTTTGTGAGTGCTTCAATTCAGAGTAAACGAAGCTCAAAGCCGGTGGCATCAGCAGCCAATCAGGCGCCGCGAAGAGCTCTCCCCCTTCTCAAATTTCCAGAAAACCTTCGTTTCATTTCATTCCTCAGTTAATTCCATTATTCACAGTTCAAACCGTCCAGAGAAATATAGTTCAACTCCGATTGCGTGACTGCCAATTACAGTTCCGAAACAAGTAATTAAATAAGTGCTCAACGACTATTTACTTGTTCCTTATCGCATGAAAATCCGACAGTTAGAAATATCAAAGTAAGTTTCGAAATACACATTCGAATCGGAGGCTTTTTTAATCTTTGACTAATAAATCATCAAAAGATTCATTATTATAATTATTTGAAGACAATTTCTTTACTTTTACTCTAAGTTTTAATGGATTTTCCCTCAGGGTATTCAAGCATTCAAAGACTATCGAAACACTAAAGACATTTCGAGAAATTCTAGAACGAATAGAATAGACACCTTATTATTAAAAATAATTTCAATGTGTATAGATTCTTTCAGAAGCTATAGAATAAACTCATCTACTTCAAGATGTTAATCTGTTCTTCGTTTAATCATCTTGTAGATTGTTTTATTCTCTGGCCTGTTGAATTCACCCTGTGATACAACAACGCAAAGAAAAAGGTGTTGTCTGGTTAATTCTGTAATCATTTCAAAATTTCGTAACATGTCGAGAACGAAGCTAGGTTAGCCAGCTATTTATCAAACCTCCAAGCCATATCGTAGACATTCTTTCGAAACTGTGCAATAATTTCTTATTTTTGATCTTCAATTAATGTTTTAGATTGAATGCTAAAGTTTTATGTTTAGTAATTAGAATTCAATGTCGCAAAATTATTAAAGAGATGAGCTTAACCCTAAATGGAACGTAAAAAAAACAAGTCATAAATCATGATGGTAAAATTGTATTATCTGAGAAATGGTCTGTTAAACAAATTCCATTTTACAAAGTTTCATTTGAAGCAGCTGATACATATTTTTATTTTTTTATTATTATCTTTATATTTTAATTCGCTTTTTATTGATAATAGACAGTTATTCTTATAATTTCATTTGAATTACAGAGACCCAATATACTTTCCAACATTTTATAATCCAGGTTTTAAATAAATTTTCCGTTATTTTAGACTCATGCAGTGGCTTCAAGTAATGACCAAAAAAAATGATTTTTTTTCTTTTGAACAAGAAGAATTTGACATCATGAATCTTCATAAGATCTTCAGTAAGGAAAATAAGTAATATACTAGTTTTAAACATTGTATTATAACTTGGATAATATTTATAATCAAATAATTCTCTACTATTTTATGGGACTTAATGGAAATATTACTGGTAAGAGACATACAGCCTTATTCTTTTGCTTGATAACGGTTAATTCAGGGAGTTTGATGAAAAAAAAGTCTTGATAGGTAATGAAATTCTTCTATGGGGCTAATTATGTTTTTTAAAATGGTTACGAGAAGTTTATTAATTCATGACCGTAGCATCAAAACCAATTGAAAACATTTGAGAATAATGATCATCCTTAGACCGCAGGTGTTCGATTATATCGGATCGCCATAATGCAATTTTCAGTAAACTATTCTTTTTATTTACGATGACTATTTTTTCAATGGAATACTTCGTACTAATTCCCATCTTTCATTTTTTTTCAATAGCTTTACTCATTTTTTTTCTATTTTTTTTTTTTTTTTCTTTTATCAATATTTATTTATTTTTATTTTTCGTTATCAGATGGCACCGAAAACATTATTAAAAAATTCCGTTTTTTTTTATAGCTACGAACGGATCTCGCAATGCTGGATGATCTGATGGCGAAGCCACCTGAGCACTGCTTCCAAATTTCCACACCAAGCCAACGAGAGGACGCGTGACTCTATAAATTTATTGCACACAGGGTCCAGTATATGACATATCTTTCATTGAGAAGGATCTTGAAATAGATATAATGCTTTTGATAATTAGCTGTCGCCTTTTGTTCTGGAACACTGCAGCAATTTTTGAAAACGGATCGAGTTTGCTGGAACATAAATGTTTTTATACACTTTTAATTAACAGCACTTGTTTCATACTTGTAAACACGGAATTTTAATTCTTTTTCTCACTTACCGTTTTAATGAGACTCTTTCTCACTTATTTACTGATGCACTAGAATTTTGAATTCATGTACAGTTTTGTTTACTTGATGATAATACACTACTTAAATATTTTTCGAATTTAATCAACGGTAAATCCCTTAAAGTAATTAAATTTTGATTCCTTGTATTGGAAGTGTGGGAACTATTTTCAGTGTAGAGAAGGGAAGGGAAGAATTCTTTCCAAGTGCCACTTAGAAGTAAATGAACTCCTTTCAATATTCTATAATATTTATAATGAATTATTGATTAAATATTGAAAAGCAAAAAGTAAAATAAAAATAGTTACTTTTTAGATATTAATCTTAGCATACTAAACTTTTTTATATATAATAACAAATCTGCGTTCGGCAAATAAACAATAAGTATTAGCAATAAGTATGATACTATAAGTATTAGCATTATCTTGGCGCAATATGAAAGTTAATGGAAAAATATTTGTCAGAAAACTGAAGATTACTGCTTGATGATTTGTTCAATAGGTATTCGATTCATTATGCATCTGAATTTGACTGGACTGATATTATTGCTAATGTCTGAATTATAAAGCATTAATCGTCAATGGCGTTATATAATTTATGTCTGAATTATTCCTTTTAGTTTCTGGTATAATTTCTGAGATCAGTAATAAGCCCTAGAAAAAATTGATGTGTAAAAAGAATTCATTTAGATGAATATTATAAAATCTTTTACGCCTACAAACAACTCCTCCAAAATTCCCGGACTTTAATATGCTTTGTGCAATTAGTTTAAGTGTTATTATTCAATAATTATTGGTCATTATTACACTTAAAGCACAATTAATTTATGTTTAAAGGTAGCACAATAGTATTTGAAACTGCAGACTTTATGACCATCATGATATCAGTTTATTTTCAGTATACAATGTGCAACACAGAACTTAATGTAAAGGATAGTTTGAATTAATCCGAGCAGAGAAAAGGATAAGAAGGTAGTTAAATTTTACAAACTTCCTCAATGTTGAATGAATTATTTATGAATTAGGTTCGTTTGTATGAATGGTTTAAGAGACAGAGAGCACGAAGGATACGAAATGGCAGCTACTGGAAAAGATATAATTCTGTATAAACAAGAATTGCAGAACAATTAAACTTCGTTTGGTAATTTTGAAAGTTCTGGCGAGAAAAATATTTCCCGACGCACTGGAAATAGTTGAAAATGGAGAATCTTTAATATGTATTATGATGAAAAACGGAAGGAAGGCTACAGAGATCAAATAGACAAAGTAAGCTATTGCCTAGAGGAGTCAAGATTTCTTAAAGGTATTCTCTGAGTATGATTTTATGCTATCATTAATTTACGAAGAGCTCGAATTCATTCAACTCAAAATAAAATATGGCTTATATTTTTGAGATTCGTTGTATCAAATACTTTTTGCAAGTACTATAATATGTTAATTTATAATTCTCACAAAGTTCTTTGATGTAAAAAGTGTCTTACTATATATTTAAATAATATTTTCTACTATATTAATTAAAATTACTTTTCATATGTGGAATAATAAAAATCAGCTCTTTTTGAAATGATATATGATCAAATGTTCTGTCATTTTAGTTCGTCAAAATGTGCCACTTAAAACTATTTATATGCAGTTGAATTAAAATATTCTAATTAATATTAATTTTTATTTTAGTAATTAAATAATTAATAATTATTTGAATCAATAATATAATATTTAAAGGAAATATTATTACAAATGTATAAATTTAAGTAAAATAATAAAGATTTGATTTTAAAACTAGGATGTGGGAAAGGTAACTTTGAGGTTTTCATTGCCTAAGTGTTTTTAAAGAGCTTAATAGATAACAAGTTCAAAACAAAGGTCAAGATAAAAAAAATCGAAGCTGAAGAAAAAAATTTAGAACTTAGGTATTTAAAGAATTGTGAATGATATTCTTACAATTTCTTACACAGCCTTTTTTATATATTACCTGTTTCTTTTCAAAAATTCTCATCATTATTAAAGAATATTAAAGGTTAAATAAATTATTTAACAGTTATATTTAGTTTCATTATTCGAAGGTTAAATTTGCCTTTGCACAAAAAAATTTCCTTATTTCTGTGTTATGAAAGAACAAAGCATAAATTATGTTTATTTCTTCAACATTTGATCATGTTTTAAATTGTCTTCTAATACAGTATTTGGGGAGCTTCCTTAAATAAGCGGATAGTCAATCTAATCCAAAAACTTTCAGTCACTACCGAAAAATATTATACCGTCATTAGACTCCTAAGTTATTGTTTTGAGTAAAAACAGAATTTAAATATTTAATATTAAACTATAAACGTGGATACATCTATTATAGGTAAACACACCTTATTGCGTTACCACTGAATTTTTGTAGAAAAATATATACTGGTTTCCGAAAGAATTCAAGATTTTTAGAAATAGAGTATCTGAGAAACACTTTATAAAAATAACATGACTGCAAATAAACTTCTTGCAGTTTGTGTAACATCACTTTGAGATCTCGAGTATCAAAAGGAGAGAAAACAAATTTTCTTTCTTTGTGAAAAAAAATAAGCTTTGTTTCGCCTTTGACATTCTGAGACTTTGAAGTTTACTCTTAAAAGAATGGAAAACTCAGAAATAGAATATATTTTTAAAGATTTATTCTTTTCTAGTCTATAATGTGATTCACTCTTTAGAGATTTTGTATTTGTTGTAATATAAAGTGATTAATTTATAAATATATATACAAAAAAATTATAAATATATATAATTAGGTAACATTTACAGTACTTTTATATCAATTTGATTAATTACATTTTTTTTTTGGATTATGAATGAGCATAAACAGCTCTTAATGTTAAGTTAGTGACATTATTGTTTTTTCTCTCTCTATTCGAGATATAGCATGCAGTTTTCAAGAAGATTCAACCTTCTACTTCGAAGTATTGCAGTAGAATAATGTTTTATCCTCGTTTTATTTTTAAAATTTGTTCTTGCATATATATCTATTTCAAAGAAAAAGTAATATTATAAAGTATATTTCAGGATAGTTTCAAAAAAAGCTATTAGAATTTGAACAAAAAATGTACGGAAATAAGACATATATCAATGAAAAATCTTTTAATCCTTTATACGGCATAATTCCGCGACTTTGGCTCATAACAATTTTTAGTGTTATATCATGATAAATTGATGATGCAAATACAAAAACATCGAAATTTCTCTGATTTGCCATTTAATTTATGAAATAAGAGGGGAAGGGTAAATATACTTACCAGAGATCGTTCAGGGAAAACTGATAGCAGTAAGCATACTTACCATTGATCATTAAAGGTAAAAATATCAGCAAATGTTCATTTCCAATATACTTAACACTAAATTTTAGGGGATTTAAACCGACTTTATACGGGTTTTTTTAAGTTAGAAATCGGGGAATTGAAATTCATTAATGTCTTACATTAAAGTTTGAAGTTAATTTTGCATTTATTAGGTTGACTGCATAGATTGCTATATTGCATAAATATAAAACTGTTGCCATCTGATGCAATTTTATTAATAAAATTTTAGCCACGTTTTATTTTAAGAAATAAACTGAAATGTCCTAAACTACAGTATTCAAATTATCAATATCTCACAAATGAAGTCAAAATAGGCATAAAATCACTAACAGGAAGATTTCGAATTTTTAGGAATTCCAACTGCATCAACGGTTTTTGTTCATTTTTAAAAATGAATGTTGAATTTAAATTAAATTCAATTACAAATAATGTTAATTATATTATATATATATAAGAAAATCTTAGAAATAAGGAGCACAACGCAGTGTCGTTTCAAGTCTGAAAACTTTTTCAGGAGCTAAAATTTAATAACAAATGCTGGAATTTAATGTCGCCACGAAAACACATCATGAACGGGCAGTGGTAAGCACATTTACCACTTTTGAATTTAAATGATGTTTAACTATAGACTTAATGTATTTCTGAACTATTAGAACAATAGAATTTTAAGTATCTGATTACCCTCTTTATCATTTCAAAACATTTTTTGAGCCCTCATAACGAATCTTTTACCGGTGGTAAGAATATATACCAGAGAAGGTGTTCATTTCTTAAGTGACACAAAAATGATTTTGTGCAATAATATGCTCTGAAAGAAGACTCGACTTATCTAACCACCGGGTCAGTATATATGAGATGCATTTGGTATCTTATTCATGCCATTGCACACATTTCAGATACATAATTCATCTATGCCAGAACTGAAACTTCACCTGTTGGAAATCGGGGCTTCTCTGTTAAAGTGACCATTGCAATATGTCAAATAAATTAATTTTAAAGTTACAAAAAATGGACAAAAATGAGAAATATTTGACGTATGAGAACAAAAATATAAATCCAATAAAACATAAAGACGAACTTAAACAATTAACAATGCCTTAGGATCAGAGGCGGCGGCAGAGATTTGTCGATGGGGGGGGGGACAAATACGACAGGAGATCAAGCACAATATCTCTATCTTGTCTTCAAAATACTTCATAGTAGTTAATTTTACATTTAATTACAGGAAATCAAGAATTATTTAGGATTTTTTTTATTCAAATTCTGATCCTTCCTTTTATTGTTAAAAATTTACAAAGGTATTTGAAAAAAAATATTTGAATCTATCAATATTTGAGTCTATTTTTTAATGAGACTCTCGAGATTTCATTTCTCTGAGATCTAATTTTAGAAAAAATATGGTTATATCTCATTCTAGATTGTATTATAATAGGTTGAAACAAATTGCGTCAGAATGATGTGTCATGCTAAATGAACAAATGCATGCTCTTTCTATTTTATATCAGAAGCTATATAAAATGAATTTTGAAACAAAGTTTTATAAAAGAAACTTTTTTAGAAATTCAGAATAATAAATAAAAAGTATTCGATGTTTTCATCAAAAATAGATTTTTCTGCGTAGTCCCCTACCTAAAATATAACAATTTTCGACATTCATCACATTCAGTTCATAGTCGGCTGTCCAAAAATTGTAAACAGAATGCGATATCGTATTCAATTGTTGAATATATTGCCAAATCTAGTACAAATTATAAGCTAAATGAACGACATTTCAATTAAATGTCTGAAACTCTGCAGACTTAACGTCTTTGACACTCACCGCATTGAATTCATAGTCGACCGAAAATTGCAAGCAAAATGAAACTATCACCATGTCGATATCTTATTCATTTGTTATTTTGTCGGTTATATTGCCAAAAGTACTACAAATTATAAGCTTAATGAAAGACATTAGAGTCAGATGTATGAAAATCTGTGAACTTAATGTCTTCGACATCCATTGTATTCAGTTCCTAGTCGGTCTATCAAAAATTGACCGTAAAATACGGCATAGTATTGACCTACCACCCTAACCATTATTTTGCCAAATATAATCAAAGCACTTTAACCGTTACTTGGATATTTCGACTGTTTACAATATATTATCTTTAAGGTGGTTTTTAAATAATCATATTCGATAAAGCGCAACTCTCTACAATCATTCTGAAAAAGTGAACACTTCTGCCGACGAAACTCTCAGTTTTAAGAAGATAATTTGATTTTTCTCAGGTAACTTTGTGTTATTTATCGATACTTCAATTAATCAGAGACAATTGAGGCGCATGTATTTTTAATCTGAAGGAGCAAAGGAATACGTTGTTTGCGTGAATATGAGAAGGCGAAAACTGGAGAGGAGAGTAATAACATGGGTTAAAATTGGGAATAACTACTAAGTTATTAACAGTTTTCAAAATTTCAGGTCTTTGTTTGTTTTCGAAATAATTACACAAAAAATTTTGTTTGTATTAATAATATACGTACAAGATGCGATTTTCCTTTTATGACCGGGAGGAAAATAGTTGAACTTTTCATAAAAAGTGTAGTGATAATCTATATATTTTCGCCACTTAAATCAAATCTCATCTTCATGACTTGAAACTTTTCAAGCAATTAGGATCTGAAATAAGTTGGAAGTGTTCGAAATATATTGCTGACTTTAAGAGAAACTGACTTTAAATACATACGACTCAATAAGACCGAACTTCGGCATCGATTATGATGGAAGCATATCACGTGAAATTAAAAGCTGTAGCAATCTGGAAGAATTCGACTTTTCAGATTTCGCTGCATTCAGCTTCGACATCGATTACTTCCTCATAATAGGAGCACGAGATTACTTTTGTAATTTTAAGAATTGAAATTTATCCAACAGTAGTTGAACTAGTCAATCTGGAATTTACTACTACTGCCCTTTTTGTCAGCAATATGAAATGACAAGATTATATGCATTTACAGTGTTTCAAATGTGGAAGCCAAATTTAAATTTAATGAGAAAAAATGAAAATGTAGTGACATGGATGAAATTGTTTAACTTCATTTTTTAGATGTGACATTTAATAGAAGAATGGAAAAAAAAACAAAATAAATAGGAAATTACTGCATTAAAATGATACTGATAATATCAATAAGTATTAGATAAATATTAATATCAATAAATTATTGATAATATCAATAAGTATTAGATAATATTCCTAATATGACTGATTGACAATTTCATGTTTTTCAATTAAACAATTATTCAAAAATTGTGAAAAGTTTGTTTTTTTAAAAAAAATATGCAATTTAACCGTTTTGTAAAATTTTCCTCAATAGCATACAAATTTTTCAGTTTTGTTCTTTATTAATGTCTATAGATCGAAATATCTTTCTGAAAATTTTATTTATGAACTATAATTCAACTGAAGAGAAAGAACAAAAGAAAGAATATTAGGACCAAAAAGTGCTAAGCAATTTTGCACAATTTAAGTTTCACATAGATATTGATATGATCTGTTAAACAATGAAAGATTACTGACTATTATAGTTTTTACAAAATCAAATACTATTCTATGACATTTTTTAACATCTAAAATTACAACGTAATATTAAGGACGCGGAAATGAATGAATCCCATTTTTAATAAATAACAAGCGATTTGAAATTTATAATAATGGCAGTCATTATTGGATATAAAAAATTTCAAGTTGAAATGGAGAGGGAGCATGAAGAACTGATGTGGAATGCCACCTGTTGTTTCATCCGCAACATTATTCGTTGAGACGAGCCTTTTTTAGAAAGTCGATTTTAAAAAAATATGTTAGCAAAAATCTGGCAATTAGAGTTAACAATGCAGATAATTTCATTTTTAAAAACTTCTTGGTCGTTTTGAGTCATTCCAAACGTGTTACAGCCTAAAAGTTTTTTAATTGCGAAAGACAATATTAAACGGCTCACAAAGCGTTAGTTTGTTTCTAAATGGATTGGTTTTGACAAAGATGCTATTTATTTTTTGTGGAAACAATATAGTTTTTGTAAACATATTACCAGTAATTAATTGAAATATTTTTATTAAAATTTAAAAATAAAAATGAATAGCAAAATTTTTGTCATTCAAAAATATGCTGTGAATATGACTTAGCATCTTTTATATATGCTATCTGATGTTTTTTTTGTTGTTGGTGCTGGTGGTGTTAAAATTAACTTTATTAGATTTAAAATTAATTTTATTTACAGAGAAGCATTCAGAAAATCTGAAAAAAAATATATTTCATTTTCATTATATTTTCTATTTATTATTGCAATAAGTTTTAAAGTTTGTGAAACGCAAATTTAATGTAACTCCTTAATTAACATTTTTTCAACTATAACTTCCCATTTTTTCCCCATTTTGACATCTATCATAAATTTGATTCATTATATTTTCAATGTCAGTCTTCTATTAGTTTTCATCTTCGGGTTTTTTATATTAATTACAATAAACAATAAACACAATCATTGTCGATTTTTGCAAATATCTTAAATGATTTTTAGTTTTAAACTTATCGAAATGTAATTTTATTATTTAATCATAGAAAATTTATTTCCAAAATCTTTTTTTTTCTCCGTCACATTATATTAAGATTTGGCTTAAAGAATAAATAAATATTGTACATTTATCATACATAGTCTATTTAAAACCATAACTGAAAAGTAATCTCAAACATATTATTACAATATATACATAATATTTTTAATTTCATATTTTAAAAATGTTCGTCTCTTTTAGTTTTTTTGTTGTTGTTGTTGTTGTTGTTGAATTCTACATAACATGAATCTAAAGGACTCGCTTACTTCGTCGTAACAGATGGAAATATTACCAAGCAATTTAATTTTTAAAAATTTTACTAGCTCTATAGATTTATTTAAAGAGTCATGGCTATCTGATTTTCTAAACCAGAGCAGCGCGGACTCAAAAACCAATTCCATGGAAAATCAATCGTGTGTACAAGTCTTCTGTCAGTTAAATTTGTCTTGATGATCCAATTTTTTTTTTTTCATATTATTTTGGCACGCACTTAACCATGTCATATTTACCCCTTCTTTTACCAAAGTATCTAGAGTAATGTGAAAGATTGTCGTCACGACCGCATGGAAAATTTCATTTAATCACATCATTTATTCAATGTACATTCCATTTGCGTCAGTCATGTGTTCAGCACATTTTCAACAACATCGCCGAGTGTTTCATGAAGAATTGCGGCAATATGGCGTATTCTTCTTGTTCACCATTCAAGCAGCTTTTTCTATAGACACGATCTTTCAGGAATCCCTACTATCAGAAATCACATTGATTCAAGTCTGGGAAAGGAGACCAGGAAATATCTCGAGATGACCCAATCATTCTCAAAGTGAGAACGAAGCAGTTGCTTCACAATAAGATGTTTCATCATCTGCTTTTTTATAAGGCAGGAATTACTCGCTACTCTAGAAGTTCGCAGTTGCGTGGCAAACACACTTTGGGATCTTGAAAAATGTTCAACTCATAAAAAAAAAGGACCAAGAATGAAATCAGCTGTCAATCCAAACCATACAGTAAGTTGACTGGAATGAAGACACTGCTCATGCACAACTTTCAGCGTCTGAGTATTCACTTCTCCGTCTGGGGTAAAATGAGTCTCACCTGACCGCAAAATGTTCCCAGAATATTTTTGATACTTTCAACCACAGCATTAGCGACTTCTTCCACACTTTCAACTGAAACCTATTTCCATTTGGCTTTTTGGTAGCACACTTGCTCCCTTGTCTCTTCAAACTTACGAATCAACTTTTTTAATCTATTCTTCGACAGTGGCACTTTTTACATTCTATTCAAGTGGCAATATTCTCTTGGTGCAGCTGAACTGTTACTGCAATTCTGATCAAATAATCAAAGCAGTAAAGCTTGGTCTTTCGTCTTTAAAAACATGGTGAGGAATGCTCTTGCGGATTGTCTACCATCATTTTTAAATGTTTTAAATTTGAATAGTTCCCTTTCTACAATGCATGAAAAGCCGTATCCAGTATTCAAAACTCAAACTATTATTTTTTATACTTTTCGTTTCTCCGCCACGGCTCATATAACGCATAAATTACATTTCACAGAAGCATGTTAACCAGAACGGGTTCTACATACGTAGATCTATGTAGGGTTACTTGAATGACAACCACTTTATATCCGATTATAAAAAGTTTTAAAATGGAAAATTCTTTTCGTCAAAAATATCGGCATAAAAATAAAATCGAAAAAATAATAGACACTAAAAACAATATTGTGAAGAAATTAATTGTTACGAACATCATGAGATCAAAACATTAGTTTTTTTAAATTAATCTACAAAAACTAAAAACCGATCCTAACTGCATATATTTTTTACATTCTTTAAAACTGTATGTTTATAGTACAAAGCTATTTTATACTTAAGAAAAGCGTGTTTTTACAAACATTTTTACTTGTTTGTTTTTTTAATATGTTTCAAAACACATCTTAAAGATCATAATATCTTAAAATTAAGTCTTTCCTTTCATTTTCAATTTTAAAAAAATGACCCTCACATGAATTTTTTTTTCGTGAAGATCAATTAATTTACTGGCAAAAAAAATTAATTTCAGAAAAAAATTAAATATTATATAGTCATCGACAACATACCATAGTGCAAAATTTTAGATCTCAAGAAAGTAAAAAAACTGAGCAGAGATTTATTACAAAATGTCTACTTTATAAATATGAAGCATGCTAAATTAAATAAAAGTGTATAATTAATAAATTTAATGAAAACAGTTTCTTTTTTATTAAAGAAATAAAAAGTAATTTTCTATTAAACTGCTTTTCTATTTCAGTCTTTAATTTATAATTGATTATTATAAATATCGTGGATTATTGAAGTCATTATTTTTTTTCTCAAATTTAGTATTAGAACATGTGCCTTTTTGAATTCAAAATACAACTATATCAGTTGATTTAAATTACGTTATGAAAATATTAAAACGGTGTATTGCCATCTTGAATACACAAGTACGCAAAATATCAAAAACTCTGCCATATTAGGAATAGAGTGAAAAATCAATTAAAAATTTTCAATCTTCACAAACATGAAGCAACTGGAGCTAAATAAAAATGAATTAAAAATAAGCTGAGCTTCTTTTCAGATATATTTTCAGTGTGTTCTAAGCCCACTGAACTTCAACCGTCAAGTACCTGCGTGCGTGTAAGAAGAGCAGAATAATTTTCTCGTCTTACAATTTTTTTTTTAATTCACTAGCAAGAGTTCAATAGACCATTATCTTAGGAAAGAAAAATTCTGCGAAAATAGATGAAACTCTAATCTTGCAGAGGTAAAATATTTTTTTTTGTTGAAGATAATATGAACATATAAAGAATGAAACCAAGCTGTTTTTAAAAACAGAATTAACTGGTTTGTTACATATTAGTTTTTCTTATACTGACATGATAAATTCACTAGATGATCAAAAATGTACCGACACTTGCGAATGTGAACATTATTTTTAATTTCTCCGAAAAGACTGAATGAACTGCTTTTGAACTTCTATTGTGTGAAAAATATACTTTAACTCATTTTTCCAGTCATTTCAATTATGGGCTGTCGGAGATTGAGGGGGAAAAAATAATAATGGCTTGTTCCATAGAAAGATAATAAAGACTTCCAAACTGGAAATAATTTCGAAAAAAAAAAACTTTTTCACAGTACAAAGGGAAAAAGTAAAGAAAAATTATGAATCCGAACTGGAGACTTTATTTCGGATCACCTTCAACATGAATTCAAACAAAGGATATTTTTCTGAGGGAACGGGCCTGACTTTCTTCTAAAAATTGACCCATCGTGACCCAAAAGTCAAAAAAAAATTAATGTTTTTGGAAAACACGATTAGTACGTATAATTCAATAACATTAGATTCAATCATTAAGAAATTCTTATAAACGCAATTACAGATTAGTAAAAGAACTATTTAAAAATTAAAATAAAATCAATTAAAACGAAAGATAGCCAAACGTAAAATATCAGTCTTCAAGAAAATTAATCAAGAAAAAAAATAATCCATGAAACTAATAAAGATATCAATAAGCAAACTAAACGAATTTAATTATCCTCTAAAAAATCCGTACAAAAATCAAAATTATAAGACATAATTTACCGTGTGATACAGGTGTAACTATTAATTTTGAACGTTCCCGCCTTTAAGGCTGAAAATGTCTACAAAGTCCATCATTAGCACGCAATATAATTTGAATGATCTCCACGCCATCTATCAGATTAAAACGAAGTTCACTAAGAAAAAAACACAGGAAGAAAACCTAGCAATTGCATTTTCATTTGCGAAATAATTTTAGAACATAAATAATCCCTCCCCTTATTAAAACTTTTCTTATTACAAGATCATTAAAATATAGGGTTTTAGAATATAACTAGTTGCTTCAATTTAAGAAATTTTGTTATTACAAATTTCTTTAATCTTGTCAATTTGTGAGAAAATTGAATTTTCGAAAATTTTAGAGTTTAATTAGAATGGGAATTGCTTAGTTTAATTATTATGAAGTGAAATTCATTCAATTTATCGTAAAACAAATAAACTAATATTCATTATCGTAACACTTACTAAATTATTTCAATTAGAAATTTTTGTTTTTATATTCCCACTGATTTTTGTTAATCTCATTTAAATTTAATTATCTTGGAAAAAAATTGTTCATAAAATTAGAAATATTCCTTTTTAACAAAAGCAAATCATCAATGTATCTAAAGTTACTTATTAAATTACGTTCATTTCTCTTTCATAATCACATTGCAAAGATCCTGTTGCAAATCCTGTTGCAAAAATAATTTTCGGATATATTAAATTAACATAATTCAATCAAATTAATTTTTGATAAAAAGAATCATTTTTAGATATTCATCATATATAACAACGCACATATCTATTGATTTTCATTTAGAAGATTAGTGTACGGATTTTCAAAACCAGAATTATTAAATTTATTTACACTGTTATCTTTTAAAAATTTATTTGTTGCTATTATAAAATTACCCTCATTTTTAATTTTACTCTTAAGGAATTTTAAATATTTAAAAAAGTTTTCTATGCACTAATTATACAACAAGTAGCAAATATAAACTTAAATGGGGGTTTTCGATGGAATGTGACTGTTGGGAACAAATGCAGTAAACTCCCGAATATCCGATTCGCGACTACCTGGCCTAGTTTTTTTTTTATCGTAATTAATTGATGAAGGCAAGCCATTGCATTGCCCACATTGCCATTGCATTGGAAGCGGGTGTCTGCCACGGTCCTCCTACGAGTCGTATGCAAAATACAAATTGTGATAGGAAAAGAACAATGCTCTGCTCGTTGTTCATTGTTTCGCCAGACTGTAACGGAGCTCAATTGTTGCCGGTGTTCTTGATTATAATTGCGCAGTGCGTACAGGATTCGTAAATTGTTCTCGGGTATGCTTAATGTTATTTTTTTTTAATATATACCACAGTGAAGTGTACAGAATTCATGTTTAAATGTGAACAGTTTACATTCTTTAACTTACTTATTCTTTAATAAGTTCTTGCAGTGCAGTGTATAAACTATCAGTACAGAGCCTTCTATTTTAACTCGACACGTTACCGGCAACTGCTTCAATGTTTCACCGGATCGCGGCCGCGTTCACATTCTGTGTGGCTTAAGGTGAATGGGGGGCTTAGTACTCAATAAGAAGTGAGAAAATACGTATTATAACAGTGAGTTTTGGTATAAAAACTTTGTCTTCTGGTAATAGTGGGCAAAGAAATGAATTCATAGAATTCCGAATTATCCGGCTTTCCTTCTGCCACATTAGGCCGGAAACTCGAAGAGGATCCATTAGTTAGCAAATCTTTACTTTAATCTTTTTGGTGAAAGCTAACATTCTCTTCTTTCATTCCCTTTTACTACTCATACTTAAAATGTACGTTGAATTAAAATTGTATTCGTTATTTAATCATACTTTATACTAATATTTACAAATTAAACAAAAATAAATTAATTTCTAATTAAATTTTCTACTTTGTACCAATAAACAGCAACTACAGTAACGTAAACTATAGCAATAATAAACTTTTTTTTTAATTCTTTCTTTCATTTGTTAATGAAAAATACCTCTTCCTTTAGAGCTGCTATTATTAGAGTTAATTTTAGTCTTCTTTTTCCCCGCTTATATATTCTGATAAAGATTTGCAACCTTTTCGCTCGTTTCATTCGCTTTGATCAAAACTTGCACGCATTTTCTTAAAAATAGCACATATATTTAGGAAGGTTTGTTTCAAACGTATTTCAATTTTTTCATATTTTTCTTGTAGTTTCAACATTCAGTTTTAAAACAAATGATAGGAAACTTACTGAAAATGTAACTGTACGGGGAAACGTGATGTTTAGCTTAACATTGTATTAAATTTTGAATTGAATATTTTAAATATTCCAGAAAATATAAATCTTTATAATAAATAATTTTCAACTGTGCATGTGCGAAAAAGTTGTATTGAAAGAAAATACAGGATTGTCGAAATGAAGCCTTCCTTATTCAGAAGGCCTTGGAGACTGTCCTACTAGTCCGAAAAGAAAATTATTTTGACAACAGACACTTTAGAGAATGCGCTCGAGATTTCTGAAATAAAAAATAGTTTAAAAATAGCCAGTAGATGGTGTTTCGAATTATCAAGTGAAGAGAAGACAAACTGATATTTCTAAACAATGAAGGACCAGTAGTCTTACAAAAAGGAACACAATAAAAACAATATACAATTACAAAATTGCACTTGCAATTTATTAAAATAAATACATCTCTCTAAATGGCGTACTATACTAAGCATGCAAATCAGCACCTATTTTGCACTAGTTAGTACTAAAACATGTTCAAAATCCAAACCATCATGTTCGAAAATGCACTCCAGTCAGAAAATCTTTCTTTCTATTGTTGATCAGAGAGAATGAACATGGGTGTGTGAATATATACTGTTCTTTAAATCCAACACAGTAGTTAAATGTTCTCAGTAAACGTTGTCTTTCATAAAACACCTAACCAGAAGTCGCAAGGCATAAGATCAGATGTACGTGGAGGCGAAGCTGATATGAAACATCGGCTGATCACTGGCGAGTCTGTAAATATTCCCCTCGACCCTTTTTAGACTCATCTTTTGATTGGTGAGACTGCATTTTACATGAATATGATTTCTTGTAGATAGCCTCGTCACTGAAGAGTAGAAATTATGTAGGTCTGAAACATATCAAGATACTGTTGTCAGTTTCTCAGAACAGGCGGTAAAACCTTGAAGAATCACTCGTTCAAAAAATATGGTCTGATAACGAATGAAGCAGTGAACCAACCCCGCACCCTTTCGTATCACGCAAAGTCTTGGCGTGCATCGGCAGCGCCATCTGTCACCCAGATGTTACAATCATGGCTATCAACTGTCCATTAAGATGGAAATGTACTTGCTCCGTTCACAGAATGTTCCATGGCCATGAATCATTAACCGCCTCTCTTGTGAGAATGTTTTGAGGAGTGCCCGGGTGGTGTGGTTTCAATTGCTGAGCCACCTGAATCTTATACGGGTAGAATTTCAGAATTCTACGCATGATATGTTGGACAGTAGAGAAAGACATTTCAAAATCACATGAAATTGTTGATACACGGACAGTTCCGTGAAGTGATTCACTGCTTGGTTCCATGACCGATATAGCAATATCTTCTACGACGGAAGTATTTGCCGTTTTCTTCCTCTTTTCGACAAAAGGCTCACCCATCTTGTTTGCTCGAATTTCACCCTCATGTTCCGGAGAACACGCGCCGATATTGACCCATGTCAGCGAGACAGTGGAACTCCCTCAAAGTTACCATTACATCATCACCGCTGTGATTGTGTGTGTTTAGCTCTTGGCAAAGTCGGCATTCTATAATGCTCATCTGATCGTGGCACGAAAAACAACATCCTTTTATCCTTCGTGACATTTACAAAAGTTGCTGCAACATGCTGACCCGCAGCGCCATCTGTTAGAGGTCTTTAAGCTTTTTTTTTTATTTCATAAATTTCAAGCACATCCACTGAAGTGTCTGTTGCTCAAATATTTTTCACTTTGGACTAGTAAAACGGCCTCCAGGAGTCCTTTGAATAGCAGTATTTCGACAAACCTGTATAAAAAAAATGTCGGCAAAGGCAAAAAATATGAAATCCAAGTAAAAAAAAATGCTTTCTATTGCTAATGACTTTTAAATGCCACGTCTCATATAATGTTACAGAATATAAGAAGTTACTAAAAATGATAATTTTATTTCCTATTAAAACCTTTGTAGGCTTGTAACTATTTAATTCTATAAATGTACTGACCAAATTATTTATCTCCATGATTAAGACATAGCAAATTCCATATTTTGCAATCAGAAAAGGGCCACAAGTGTTTGTTAAAATTTATTGATGGTGGTTTATGTGCTCAGTATATTTCTCTTAAAACTCTCAAATTATAATGCCATAATAGTAATTATTATAATATTGTATTTAATAATAAGCAGAATGAAGAATTAAATCATCAAAACATCATTAGATAACTCATTTAGCACTATTTTTATGCAATATATATCTTCATTTACTTCTTACGAAATATGTGAAAGCGAATAATAATAATTCATGATGTATTAATTAATATTTTAGTTTATTACTATTTATTTTAGTAAAGAAAACAAAAGTTTTCTTACTCAATATTTAAATAAAGGACAGAAATGAACCAAATTGGATTTTAAAACAATAAATTTCAATTTATTTGAGTATTGAAATGAATAAACGTCTTAAGAAATAAAGTTTTGTACAAAGTTATTTAGATAACCAATAATATTTTATAACAAGTATTTACATAAAATTTCGAATGAAGTTCGTTTTTAAATTATTAATTTTTTTTAAGATTTGATATTTACAAAGATCATAAAAGATTATATTCAACTTTTTAATAAAATATTTGGATGACTTTTTAACCAATCTCAAGTATGTGAACAATCGTAATTTATCAAATAATTCTGTTTAAACGAATTACAGTGCAACTTTTATATCTTTTTGAAAATAATTTTAATCTCTTTGGAATGAATGCCAAAATTAAATATATATCTCTTATCAAATCTTTAAGCATAATTGTATTATTTTTGATACATTATATTTGGATATATCATTGCATTTGATAACTCCTCTTATTGATTTAATTACTCCATTTAATGTATTCGGTTGATGAATGCCAATTTAATTGAATTCGCTTTGTTGTGTTTAATTTATATTACTTTTAGTTTTAATATATCAGTTATTAAACTGATACTTTTAAAAGACATCCTATGGAATAATTATTCTCATAATGGGAATAATATATACCGATAAAGAAATGCAAGAATAAAGCGCAAAAAGAATACAAGCAGCTAATTTTTTTTCTCTTTCATTATCGGTAAGATACTAATTTCAACACTAGATTGATATTTTTAAATAATAAAATATGTATTGAAATTTATTTATTTCTCTCATAGAACAAAATTTTCCATTTTGATGCTTTCAGCACAATGGTATTCATATATATTTCAATGTAAATATTTTATTATCGATGAAGTAGCAATCAATTTTAACATGCATACTGCCATTCTACAGATGCTTTTAAAATATCATAAAAATAAAAGCTACTGTAATCGAAATCTAGAGAACATCAAAGTCTTTTGCATCTCAATAGGGAAGCGACCCTTTCACAAAAATGCCAATTCTCTCCCTATGTAATCGTGGTAACACTGGGTAATTATTTCACTGGGAAATTCTTCGTGATGTCAAAGAGGGTATTTGAAAGTAACTGATATAAGGTAAAGGAAATATTAAAGTTTATGCAGTTTTAAATAAGTCACGAGAAACATTTTAAGCACAGCACCTTTTAACATTGATTACTGATTTTAAAATGAAATCTTTAATTTTTTTACACGATAATCGACAGAAGAATAAAGCTAGGTGTTGTGTTTTTTTCTTCGAATGTACGTATACTTTAAGTATGATGGGATGTTAAACACTTTTTAAACCAACATTACAATCATATACAAGTCTCTATATTCATTCGGAGACTGAAGATCTATAATATAATTTATAAAAACCCTTCATCATTTAGCGCTTCTTTGAGAGTAACTTAACATCAGCTCACTACACTCTCTCTCTCAATCAAACAATCTCAACAGCTTTAAGATTGATTATCACAAATGCTCATATTTCCTCACATATTCAAGCAGTGCAAATTTTAATAAAATGTTATGCTTGTATATTCACATTTTTCACACATTTCCTATAATTTGATTGAGTTATGTCGTAAGAAAAAAAAACGCATATGGAAAACTGTGAGGTATTTTGAAATAAGACTTCATGTACTCCGAATCCATATGATGTTTTTACGAAAATGCATACGCAAAACAAATAAAAGCAATGAGGAAAGTTGGAAGTCATTATCAACTTTCTGTGCAACATCCAAATTATTTTTTCTTCACTCATTTCTGGTCGATTCCATAAATGCGTACTTGATCAAATCTTCATAGAAAAGAATGAACTCAAGATTATTTTTTACTTGCCGCCTTTGGCGACCAGCCGGTTCGCCAGTATTACCGCTCGCTACAATTTTCAATTAAATATTTTAAGTAACTGGTCTCTTAAAGGATTCTCAAACAAAACATTTTTAATCTTCAAATTTTGATAGTCATACCAAACTTATATTGTTTAGATCGTTTCGTTCAATTTACTATATATATTTTGCTAATTTGTTGCCATTTCCGGTAAAACTTCAACTTTAATTTAAAATGTAAATGACGAAATTGCAATTAATATTAAGATATTTTTTAATAAAACCAAACGTTTTATTTTATTTATCATCTTTATTGTTATTTATTAATTATTATTATTATTGAATGTGAGTATTGCAAACAGAATCGCTCGGTATTTAAGTCTTATGTTAACTACAAAATATTTTTCATAGTTTATGTAATATCTCAAACAATAATTCAACAAAAATGTCTGAGATTCAGTATAAAATTCAGTTTTTAGTTTTGCTTTCAAAAGGATTGAAATGAAATCAATAACAATATTTTGTTCCTGCTTATAAATGTATTTCAAAAATTATGAAGTCTAAATTTAATGCAGTAAGGTATCATATCCTGATAAATATTCTGGACACACCAAATTTTAAATAAATGAATGAATGTTTCTATTTTCCACGATCAACTAAAACTTATTTATGAAGTTTTAAATGTTAAAAATTTAGAAAAACTCACCATTTTCATAATCTTAGGCCAATTAATCTTGAGAAACCTGCGCGCTTATTGGCGTATTTTCTTTGAAACGATCGATGAAAAATCTAAAATTATCCTTTTTTTATTGAATAGTGATATTCAAATCTTCATAAATCAGTCAGTTTAAGTGATTGGAAATGAACTCTTAAAAGTCAGTGATTTAGTTGATTGGAAATTAACTCTATGAGCACCATAAAATCTGTGCTTTCTAGTGTGGTGTATGCATTCTCCTTAATATCCGCTCGAATAAAACATCACATACAAAAGTACTACATAGAACAAACACATCAAAAGTAAACATAACATTTCAATAGTTGTCAAAAACAAAAGAGAGAAAAATGCAATTAATAAGCAGACGATATTTAGAAAAGTACAGATATTTAGACTGGAAAATATATGAGTTATTCCATCAATAAATGCCATAAGTTTGTTTACATCTTCATTATTTTATGAGTCATTAAACATCAAAATGGATCCGGGACTAAATAAACACCCTGTATAGAGAGTGTAAAATATCATAAAATAATTTTTCTTGAATTTATTTTTTAGAAAAAATAATATTTCATATCTTTTTCATTTCCTACACACACGTGCAGAAAATTATATTTTTGCAGATTTCATTTCCAAAAAGATTTAATTTATTTTCAGTTAGAGCTTTAATCAATGTGATGGCAACACTTTGAAAAAAGCTATTTTTTTCTCATGAATGCGAAACGTGCTTAATCCTCATTTGTATTTTTGACGAAAAAAATTATTGAAAAACATAGTTAAAATATTTATTTAAAAATTCATTAAAAATAGAAATTTAATTTTAAGATTAAAACAGTAGTATCATTTAAAAGATAAATTTTTTATCTTTAACTTCATGTAAAAATCTTTTTTGTGCGGTAATATTTTCGGCAGTTATAGCAGAAACACGTCAAAATTTCGCTTAATTTTTAAATAAATAAAATTCTAGTTAAAAATTCGAAAAAATAACCCCCAGGTGCACATTCCCGGCCTCCATGATATACACGTGCCAAATTTGGTAGCTGTAGGTTGAATGGTCTGGTCTGTAGAGCGCCAACACACACACACACACACATTCAGCTTTATTATAAGTATAGATGAAGGAGGAACAGTTCGAAAGAGTACATAAATCCGAAAGTTCCCGGCAACTTTCGATCGCATAGTATTAACGAGTACCTAATAAACTGCCATTTCGTGAGTAATAAAGAATTGACTAATAAATAATGGAATAAAATTATTGTAGTAGCTAAATAAAGAGGTTTGTCTGTAATGATTTTGGGGTACGACAGACAAAGACAAACAGAAAAATATTGGAGAAAATCAGAGATTTTCGAAAACCTGAAAATATAGTTTCCCTCTGGTTACATAATAAGGTTGTTACCATCATTCTTAAATAGAAATTATTTATAGAATGCAAAATAATATTTTCTACTGAAATTAATTGCCAATATGAAATTTATGTGTTAAATACCACCTGTCATTTGACACTTAAATCGCAGGATGAGTTTCTTTTCAAAGTTGAATTAATCAACTTTAGAAATATAAATTTTGGTTTCTTTGTGTTGTGACTAGATATTGATTTACAGGATTTATACACTCAACAAATCAAATGAAATCAGGTATGAATTTATAGTGAAAATTTCAGTTGCAGCTGTGACATTAGAAAATCATGAATACATTAATTTTTCATTGATACATTTGTTGTAGCGATGACTCACAGAACCAGGCCGCGGTGTCCTGGTGGTAAGGTCTCGGCTTCGGAACCGGAGGGTTTCAGGTTCGAGACCCGACTCCATCGAAGAACCGTCGTGTAAGGGGGTCTGTTGCACGTTAAATCCGTCCTAACCAAACGTCCTCCTACTGGTGTGGTGTGGAGAGGGGGGGGCAGCTCAGGTGTCGTCCTCGTCATCTGACCGCGGTTCAAAATGACGAGGTCCGTCTCAAAATAGCCGAAGTGTTGCTTCAAACGGGACGTTAATATAACTAAACCAAACCAAACCGACTCACAGGGCCAGAAATGAGGGATTTCTCGATCCTGAATTCCTGCTAGAACGATTCCAGCCAGTCGAAACAAAACGAAAAGTAAGTTTGTGGCTACTAGAGCATAGTGTATTCACTGAAGAATGTATATTCTCCTCTAGAGGAATAAAGGCTTTGACAAGATTCATAAAAACGATGAGTAAAAATTCTTGTATGTAGACAGATGAAATACAAATATCAATATGTTTGAGAATATAAATCCCCCTTAGAAAAGTGAAAGGCGGACATCGAAATTTGCTGTCAAAGTAAATAAAACCAAGTTGGTCTTAGTTCCAAGTATTAAGGTAAATTTTACATCTGCCACAGTGACATTGTCACAGTTTCAGTGTTTAAGCACTTATTTAGAAAAGTAGGATTTCTCTTTTTACAAGGTTATGTTAATAATAATGATTTATTTCATAGTTGAGTTCTGTAATTATTTTTACTGTGGATTCTAAAATAAGTAATAAGTCAAAAACAAGGACTTGTTCCTTTCATTCTAGATCGAACCTCTCATTGAGAATCAAAAAATATCGCAAGTATACTCTGGTTTGGAAAACATTTATCTAAATTGCAAACATAATTGTACACAAGCTTATCACTTTAACTATCGTTGATCTAGTCAGAATTATTAAAGGTGAATTTACTCAAATTAATCACTAAGTTACGCCACAGAAATAATTTATTTAAGAAAGTATTAAAATCTTTTATATACAGAATATCTTGGAATATTTTAAATTAATAGAAGGCTTAAAATTACTTGGCAAAGTGTGATTGAATTTTGATAAATATGCTGTGTTATGCGTAAGTATTTAATAATTTTTCAAAAGATATCTTTACTATAATAATTATATAATCAAATGTACCAAATTTATTAATAAAGCTTATAAATATTTGCATTGTCTTATTTTTTCTTTCTGTGAAGTTTAATATAACAATTAGTGTAATTTTTTTAGTTATGATGAAATACATAAAAATAAAAGTGAAAATATCTAAATTACCCATATGAAAATAATATAGTACATAATCAAATATACTAAAAATATCTAGCTTACGTAAGGCAATTAACAATAGGTACTGATTAGTTAATCGAATCATTATGATAGATTCACAATAGTAAACCACTCATATTATTTCAAATGTTTTTTTCTTTCGAAATTTCTGATTTACAAATAATGAAAGTAATCATAACCAAAACAATTACTTTAGAATGCTAATAACAGGAAAATATATGGTAAAACTATAATAATTAAATTTAAGTAAGTTATTTCCAAATACGTAGATGCATCATTGGTTGCATTTCTACCCACGTATTTCGAAAACATTTAATTAGGTGTCTGCATCATTTCGAAATAATGAAAGTTTTGTTTCAAAGCTTTAACATTTACTTTTCAACATTTTTAACATTTTCTTTTTAGACATTTACTTTTCATTTAAAAATAGAAATATTCTTTATGGATTCTTTAATTATTCAGTAGTGATGAAAGTTTATAATTTATGAGCTCTTTTGAAATTCTGTTAAGGAATTTTTCCTCAAAAAATTACAGCATTCGACCAGTATCATACAATATTTAACTTCTATCTTGGTTTAGAGTTACGAAAATTCTTCAGTTATCTTACTATGATTTTTTTTAATACTGCCGTTAAATTTATTTCATTTTCTCAAATTGGCAATAACAATAACAAATTTCATTTCAAAAACCCGCTATGAAATTTAAAAAAAAAAAGATTTTATAAAGTCTCATTCACTGTAATATGGCTTGAAATTTTTGTTTCTAAATAAAGACCATAGAATGTTTGAATGGTATTCACATGCAGTACAATACTTATTAAATTTTTTTTAATATTTCACTTTTGTGCGGCATTAAAAATTAATGTAATTTTATTTATTTTTCATTAAAGCTTTTTTTTAGCATGCAACTGAAAACTATGTATTTACAAAATTAAAAATTAAGGAAAGAAAATCGAATGAAAGAAATAAAGGAAATCGAAAAAAACTTTTAGAGTTCTATTCAAGAACATTTAATTGCTCCATTTAAAAAAATGTACTTTTCAATGATAATTATACTTATATCAGAAGCGGAAAAACTTTTAAACTTCGTTTCCAAATATTAATATAAATTGATGCGAGAAAACATTCTCAATATTTAAAAATTTATCGTCACCAAAGAGGAAAGAATAGTATTGAAAAACAGAGCGAGCAAAGTAGGAGTGGGATGAAAAAATAAATTAAAGTTATTCTGTCTTTTTCTGAAATGAAAAGGTTAAATCGTTATATATCAATTCTAACTATTTAATAAAACTCGAAATAAGATATTTCTTTTTGATTTAATTTATATAAGCTAATATTAGGAAATTAAACATAAGATAAAATTTTGCAGAACTCTGTAAAATGACTTTAATTCATTTCCAATAAGTTTTGGATAAATATGGAGTTAATATTTCACAGTCAATTGATAAGTTTGATTGAGCTTCGAAATCAGGAACAATATGCTAAAAACAATTTTTATTTTTGGATTAAATAAAGAATTTTATTTTAAGGCAACACGGTACTCGAAAAATCATGAAAACATCGAATTTTATTTTATCGGCTCATATGATAAATTGAGTCTTTCTAAATGCGCCTGCAAAATTTTAGAGCCATAGCTTTATTTTTTATTAAATTATTGAAGAATGTTTGATGCATGACAGGAGAGTAAACAATGTTGCCACGCCCACTTTTCAGATTCAAACACCTGTAAAAGAAGCTCATTTGGCAAAAATATTGCCAATTTATCAAAGGCTTGCACCAAATAAGCTATTAGAGCAATGTATTTAGTGCATGACACAAAACTCCAGTGAGGCTCTCCATAGTGTCATTTGGAGTAAATGCTCAAAAGTTACAGCTGCGTCGATCAAACAGAACAGCAGAAATATACATTTAATCAATTTTCATATATGCATTAATTTTTAAAGGTGTTATGATAGGATTTGTGAAGTTTTGATCTTTCTTTAGTTTTTCTTTATATACCCTCAATATACAAATATAATATTTTGTTTCCTTAAATTTTTGCATTTTTTAACTTTAAACAATTTAGAAGAAGTACTTGAATCACATTTTGTAAAAGTTAAAGGCAAATTGGATAGATTTTATATTATGATTTAGATGAATGAAAACTTTAAATGCATTTTTCTCCTTTTTCTACATTTTTTTTTTTTTTCAAAATGTATGTTGCTAATACATTACATTTTGAAAGCCTAAGGCTTTCTTAAAAACAGAGGTAGAGATATAAAATTTTTTATGAATATTCAGAAATATATGTTTTATAAAACTTAGCATGCAATTAGCTTCAAGGTGTGTAGTAATTTTTTTAAAAATGTCCAAAGTCAGAATTCCTGACTTTTTCAGGTTTTTTTTTATGTTTTTTGCCAATACAAAATTAAAATACTGTTGGCAGGAGAAATCCATACTAAGTTCTATGTAATATATTAATAGCTACCTTGAAAAAAATTTCGAGAAAAATCTTCATATTTAAAAAATCCTTACAGTTAAAAAAAAACTCAACATTTTTTTAAAATTTAATTTTTTTAAAAAATATTAGATTATTTTAAAAGAAATTTCAGGGCAGAGTTATAGAGTACCATTTTGCATAAAATATAATGTTAAGCGTTAAAATTTAAAGAAAAAAATGTGTGGTACCGTATCATCTTAAATTTAAATAAATGAATGTGATCAGTATTTCCTAAAAGACGAAGTTCGTTTCTTATGAAATTTTACCAAGCATATTTGAGCCAATAACAGTCAGAAAATTAAAAATGTTATGGTTTTTAAAGATGATACATAAAATTAAAAATTTATTCATTATATTATTAAATTAGACGCTGACGCCTTCCTTTATAAAATATCGTGACAAATAATTCTTGAAAAACTGAAGCGACAAAGGTGACAAAAACGTCATAGGTACTAGCGGTTTATCCCTAATTTGTTTTAAAAAGAAGTGTTTTCATAAAATAACAAGAGCAATTGATTTAATCAATATTCTTAATTGATTATTAAATGATAATTATGTGGAAGGAAAAGAAAATATAAAAGTGCATTTAAAAAATTAGATGTTATGGCTGATAAAAATCCTTATCGGTGATCGCAATCGACAGAATTTGTAATAATAAGAATAATGAAACTTAATGTATTGTAAAAGTCACAGTGATGAGAAAAGTCACAGACGTGAATAAAATTTAAAGTAATGTTCTTTTTTTTAAAGAAACGTTTCTTTTCAGAAAAAGGAATACACGCCGTTACAATTTTTTTTATGTCTTAAATTGAAAATTGCAACTGTGAGCTTTCTTTGTAAAAAAAAATATGCAAAAAAAAATATTGCATAAAGGAGATTTTACCGAGTGATATTCACACCATTTTCCTAATTTCCAAAAATACGGAACTTGGCTCATTCTAAGTTTCCAAAACTCACATTTTTTCATAATCAGTAGCAATTTGACTTTATAAAAAAATGAATTAAAAATAATTTTACCTAAAACGGAGTAAGGCAGGAGAAAAAAAAATCATTTTAAACTAAAAATTTCATTAACTATTTTTCATATTCAGTGGTTTTAATCAATAATGTGCATAATTAATAAATAAATTCTAGTAATTTTAATAAATGAAGTCAATTACACTTAAAACAATTTGACAATTATTTATTAATTTCAATAAATAATTATGATAAAAAGAGACAAAATCGAAACAAAAGCGTTTGAATCAGCCATATTCCTCTAAGTAACAAATAGAAGAAACTAAAATATTATTCATGATTATTTAGAAATAAGGTTCCTAATGTGAAATAAAATAACATCAATAAATCGTACAAATACCTACAGCAAAAGTGCTAAAAATCTCGCTTCATTACTTATTATTGTAATTTAATAATTTAATACTGAAAAGCATCGAATCTGTTGTTTAATTCAATGGTGGGTTTAATGAAAAAAAAATAAAAAATAAATAAAAATTTCCTTTTTCAGCAAGTAATTAGGTCTTTAAATCTATTGACGAGATGGAAACAATGGAGATTTCCCTTAGCAACACTTCGTGCTTTTGAATGAAAACTCCCCGCTTGGAAACTTAATGGATCGATAACTGAACGACCAAGAAACTAATTATCGGAAAGTAGCTTTACATTTCAAGATATTTCAACAGTGTGCATACCAGTTACGAAGAGTAATTAAATCCCCATTATCAGCAAATTGGTTTGTCTCCTGTGGATAATTTTCGATACCTCAACAAACCAGGTATCGGAACTTATGCTTTTATTAACTAATATTTAATATTATATTATATATATAATATTATATATATAAATATGCAATAAGTAGCGTCATATGATACTTATTAATAGATAATAAATAATTACTTTCTTGCATGGGAAGTAGACAGTAGACAAAGAAAGTAATCATCAAAAAATTCGACCTCGAGATTTTGACAAATCTGCACATTTCAGATCTACTTGAGCCTGAAAAACACATTTTAGGTGTTATGTCCATCGATCTGTCTCTCTGTTTGTGAACACAATAACTCAAAATGCTTTGAGCTAGACGACTGAAATTTGGTGTATGGAATTATGACTAAATTTGTATATTTTTATCAGATTTTGAATTAAATCCATTGACAGAAAGTCCGTCTGTGTGGCTATTCGTGTACAAGAGATCTCTATAATTATAAAATGGAAAGTACTAGGTAGATAAAAATTCTCACACAAATTTAGCATCTAAAAATTACATATTTAACAAAATTTTAACCAAATTCGTTCAACGGTTGACCATCAGTCGGTTTTTACTTTCGCATGCTTATGAATGCAATAATTCATAAACGAAATGATTTAAGTCTATGAAATACTGTATGATGCCTTATAGCTGCAACTGTAGCTTCATGCCCAATTTTGATGCCAGTCTGCTGGCAAAAGTGTCCAAAATGCACATTCTCACGATAGATTCAATAAAAATGCTTGACTCTCGCTGAAGCTATATTACGCCATTCCTCCGCAGCAACGCCTGCGAGATATTTGCGGTCTTACCCAATGTCCACGATTTGATGCGAAGGAAGCGGGATAAGCTCATTACTGCAGTAATGCGAGAACCGTTACCACAGAATTAAACCGTATAAACAGGGATTATTGTGACGGGCTGTTATGTTCACTAATTATCCACTGTTATATAAGCAATAATAAGGCCAACAAAATTTCAAAGAATCTTCAAACTGTCAGTAAAAGGACAGAAATCTTTCCTACAATTTATTTTAATATTTTGAAATTTTCAGAGTATAGTAAAATTGCGTTAAAATTATCATTATCCATAATGAGTGCTCCTCTAATTTCATTAAACTATACTCATTCTGTTATGTAGTTCCTGTGCAACCACTTATACATGCTCTGTCTTTCATCATTTCGAGTCTGTAGTATTCAAGAAATCTTCCCTTTCCTGATATAATTTGCATTATTCATAGGCTAAAATATTATTTTTATATTTTTGGTATATTTTTGGTATGAAATTATATGTCATGCATCCTTTGCATGACATTGCCCATATATCCTGCCATGCATAGTCATCTCTTTTCTAATTTCCTTCTTTAACCCTTAACTGGGGAGGTGAAATTTTAGGACTTAACTGGGGAGGTGTGGTCTACAAGACCGCATTTCATATACACTCAAATTAAATTTTCTAATCAATGTATTAGTATGAAAAACTGCCAATATATTTTGCAGATATTTTTTTTGATATATAGATATGTTTTAGAAATTTTTCAAAATATATTATCATTGAAAAAAATGCGTTGGAACATACTTTTTTTTCTCAAATTACATGTTACAATAAATAATATTCTTGAAAAAGCATATTACTTTTTGATTTTTAAATCATATTTATTTTTACAGTATATGAAGGTATATAGAAGACAATATAATGTAAAATGCAACAATTATATGAAAAATTAAAAAAATTGACAATGAGTAAAATTGGTCATTTTTTTATCGGCTTGAGTGACTTTCATGGCACGGTTTTCTCAAGTATTTTAAATATGCAGATTAAGAACTAGTATAAAAACCAACCTATAAATTATGTATATATCTTGGTACATTAATATATTTTATAAATTTTTCAAAATACATTATCACTAGAAAAATTAATTATGATTGAACATACATATCAAAATCAGTTGAATGCTAGGTTTCATAGAAAAATTCTTCAGTACAATTATCCTTATCACTAAAATCACTTTCTGCTTCATTTAAAAGTGTCTGGAGTATTACTTCATAATAGGATCAGTAAACTGGATGATATTTCGGGGCCCAAGTTTTAGTGCCATCTGCTAAGCCTTGTTTATCACTGGGACACTAACAAGGAGATGCGGTCTCAGAGACCGCGCTCGAAGAAATAACTGAATTATTTTAAAAAGCATCTGCTGAAATCGGTTGAAAAAGTACACGTGTATTGAAGGTCTCAAAACAGGAAGTTACAGGGTCAATCCATTCAATTGAGCTAAAAATAGAATAGGGGTGACAGAAAATCCATCGCTAGCGGTCTCACAGACCGCACGTCCGTAGTTAAGGGTTAACATTTAAAATAATTTTGAGGCTATAATGTCTGTTTCGTCTTTCTGCGCAGCCTTTTTTTTTTCATATTCATCTACTCTCTCATTTCTGCGTACTCCGATGTATGCCTCAATCTCTTTTAATCTAATCCATTTGGTCTCTACAACCTTTCTCAAATTTCCTTTAATTTTCAGATCTCTTTATTTTTGTTGTTCACGGATTGTATTGCCTGAAGGGCTGAAATAGGGTAGAATATAGAGCATCTATGCCCATCTTCCAGCCTCTCACAATAATCAACTGTCAATTTTATTGTTAAGACTTCGGTTTGGTAATTTGTAACATGATTAAAAATACGAACCTGTTTTTTATATATTTCCCTACTGTGGAAGTATACTATCATTGCCGCACCGAATCTTTGCTTTTATCATCTTTGGATCCATGAGCGTATATTTCAGTGTTATCCATTTTTTTAAAAGCTGAAGGTTAGACAATTCTTTGGATGGATTTCGAGATTATCATGTTTTATCTTATATTCTTCTTTATCAAATATTTTATCGCCAATTGTTATATTTTCTTTTTTCACTATCGATTTGAAGCGGGTGTACATTTCCATGACCCGAAGATCCAAGAAGTAGAGTCCTGTCTATGACTGGAAGTGCTTCGTTGATGTAGTTCTATAAGCCCCCATCATTGCAATTAGAGACCGGCGCTGTATAGAGTTCAGCTTGTCCCTGGTTTTCTTAAGATTTATTCGGTTATCCCAGGCACTGCATCCAAATAAAACAAATGGATTGATTACCTCGGTGTATTATATTGCTATAGGATGTTTTCTTTCCCAGTAGAATCTAGCTGTAATTCTTAATAGTTTATATAGTAAAATGTCCACTTTAGCTTTTTAAAGTGTTCTTTGAATGTTAGTTTGCTATCCCAATTTACTCCTAAATATTTAACTTCATTTCAAGTTTTAATAGCTTTAGATTTCATTATAATATTTGGGAGATCAGTTGATTTTAGCCTTTCTCTAAACGTAATAAGCATTTGTATTATTTTTTCCGCATTAAATTGCTACTTGTGAGTAATTCCGCCGTTGTTCTTCAGTAATTTCATTTCCTTTTAATTCTAATTCTTCTTTGTTCTTCCAGCAATAACTAAGAGGACATTATCTGCTTATACCTGTATATAACAGATTTCTGGAAGAGAATGCCTAAGTGATGAATTAATCACAAAATTCCAGAACACTGACTGCTACAGGAACCTTGCAGAACCCTCTATTTATGCAGAATTTCCAGTTATCTATTTATATATCCCTCTTCAGTCATGAAGGTAATCCTTAATTAAATAGAATTGGTTACTTAGGCAGTTTATTTCTAAGAGAGCATATAAGACACTTTCTCTCCAGACGAGTCGAATGTACCCTCTAAGTCTAAAGAAATAATGGTAGCTTTCATATTTTTTATAGTTAAGCTGAGTTTTCTACATAATGAATCGTGGGCTGTTTCACACGAGCACCCGTTACAAAACCCACGTTGATTTGTGTCAAATACTTTATCTTTTTAAGATGTTCAAATCTTCGTATATTTAATTTATCTAATATCTTACTTACATTGCAGATTAGGCAGATTGATCTGTAAGACCGTGGATTTTCAGGATCCTTATTTGATTTGGGTATAAGAATTGTTTGAGATTTTTTATGAGTTTGGAAATGATTCTAATTCCAGACACTCGCTATAAAGCTCGAAAAGTATACTTTTATCTAATATTTCCATAATTATCCAGAACTCTCCTTTTGCTCTCCTTTTTATTGTTGTTCTTATCTCTTTTTTCATGAATGGTTTGTCCTTCCTTTCTTAGTCTTCAATTTGTTTTCTTATCAGTTTTTGCATTCTGTTTTCATTATTAATATCATCATCTTGGAATAAGCTACTTATTACAGTTTTTATTGTTTCTGCTCTTTTGAAGGTGGATAATATTGGCTCTCTTTTCAATTTACCAGAAGTCAATTTGCACGGTAATTGAAACGGATTGTTCCTTATAATTTGACTGCATAGTTTCGAATCAGTCTCGGCTTTTTTTCTTTAACATCCCTCTGTTGATTGCTTGATTACTTTTAAATGTCATTCGTCTCTTTTGCCTCTCAGTTTTTTTTTTTTTTTTTTTTTTTTTTTTTTTTTTTTTGCATCTTTGATATTTGTATCGGAGGACTCTCGTTCGTTTCCTCAGCTGTTCCAACTTCAAATACCACTACGAAACTCGGAGTTATTTCATTTTGCATTTTAATTGCTAACATATTTTTTTAATAAATTCAGTGAATTTATTGACCAAGTCTTCAAGTTCTGTTTTTGTCGAAATTCGGTCCATAGAATATTTTAGTATTTGATAGTGTTTTTCCACCTTTCAACCTAATTTATTGATGTTTCGCGTATTTAATCCATATGTCTCAGAAGTGGGATTTGACTACTCCACTAAAATAAACCAAATCAATCATATTAATTGCCTATTTGGGATATTAACTCTTTTTATTCTAGAGCCACTGATTGAGATTGGCCGGAAATTAAGATTTTAAAAAAATATTTACAATCGAACCCCATACTTCTGTCTATGGCTGTGTTTCAAATTATTAGTTTTCAACTACCAAACAGGACACATGTATTTTAAAAGGTAGAAATGTGAGACTCGAAGAGATTTTTCTATAATTTAAATTAAAAATTTAGCAAAATTTTCACATTCTCTAGCGAGAACAACCGAAAATACCACAGCACAGAATTTGTTTTATATTCTTTTAAAATTAAAAAGGTTGTCTTTTCAATGATGTCAATTTTTCAACGTAAAATCTTCTCTAATTTTAGTTAATTAGCAAAAATATTTTAAGCATTTTTCCTACAATATATTTTATATAAAATAGCCTCGCGAGCACGTTAGGCATGAATGGGAAAAATTCGTTTTTATCACCATGTAGCCATCACCATTGACAAAAACTGAACTTTAAAGATTAAGCTAACTCTTCTTGAAAACTAAGTCTAGAACTGTATAACTTTCAGCATATGTCTATAAAAAATAAATATAAAACACGATATCTTTTAGAAAAAACAACAAAAAGCTTTCTGTTAATTGAATATTATATATATATATATATATATATATATATATATATATATATATTAATAATTCAATAATTTCATAATATTTTAAGCAAACATTGTTTATATATATGCATTACACACAGTCAAATTGGGTCCCAACACCGAATTTGCAAACAGTATTAGGCACATGCATCCGAGAGAAAAAGTTGTCTAAATGAAGTAAAGTGAAACTTC
>JAPMOR010068493.1:368924-418989 GCA_026543865.1 Argiope aurantia | reverse complement strand
GGACATATTTCATAAAGGAAAACATGTATAGTTCCTAATTTTGGACACAATATTGTTTAGTGCTCGGTGATAACTGAAATTCATCTTTGCGAAGATCGTTTATCGTCCAAGATAAATGAATATTTCTTGATATATCGCGATTTTATTATTCATTTATTGCAATTATAAATAACCTCTCTTTTCTCCAAATTAGTGGAAATACCAGCTAATTTTCATTTACATGATAAAAATATTCAAGTTTTTCTATCCAATAATATAATTAAAATATTGTGATATTAAAATCATCTCAATAGAGAATGTTAGAATAGCATTAGTTTTAGCTATGTCTGTATTCTCAGTAATAATACTTTATTTCTACAATCGTAAAGTAATTTTTAAAATGCTACTTTCTTTAATACTCATTTTTTAAATTCAGTATCTTTTATCATTTATACACACATAAACACACAAAAAAAACATTTATGTCTTTATGGAGTAGAGAGAATAGAAATTCTCGTAATTGAAATGTTTATTCTTTTTATTATTTTCAACTTCTTAATAAATCATGAAGCATTAAAATTATGAAGAATATTTTATATAAATGTTCCTTTATCAATTCTCATAAAATTTAACCTTTAAACGCATGAATTTTTATTTTTAATAATTCAAATTCCAAATCACCCGGGAGTAAACTGTAGTTAATGGAAATATAAAAATGAGCAGTTAATGGGAAAAAATACAAAATAAACAAAGTAAGCTGTTTTTTTAATTTTCAAAAAAAAAAAAAACATGTTGATGCATTTTTACATTTTTATGAACAATCATTCCTTCACTTCTACAAATCTATTGCGTACAATAATATAATATTTTAAACATCAATCATGCTCTCATTACATTACAAAACATGAAAATCTATGAAACAATTATTTTTAACATTTAAATATAAAGGAAAGCTGCATTTTCTGCATGACCCCGGTGTGGTACTCTTACGTAGTGGAATTTCACACCTCAATTTGTTTGAGGTCACTGCATAGGCCAGTGACCAGAGCCGTCTTTTCGTACATCCATAGACGACAAACTATGAGAAAACAGTCTAAGTTTAATGAACTTGTGTAGAACCGATTTTGCATGTTTATGTATTTTATATCACAAAAAAGGCTATGTATTTCTTGCATAAATTTATCAGTTTATGCAAAAATATAAGTATTATTCGTTGATCTTACATTGTTTCTATCCGAAAACAATTTCCCTGTATATTTTTATTGCTTTTTATATATATCGTAATTCGTAACAACCACCGAAATAAAACTGCACTCGGATAACGCGCCAATAACAATTGTCCCAAATGAAGAAATAAACTATCAAAGTTTCTAGTTGCGTTCGGAAACAATAAAATAGTTTTGGTAAAATTTGAATTAAAAAAACACCATGCAAATGTTTGCTACATAAAGAGATATGAGGTTTTATACATACGATGTAGATTTACATCGCTGTGCATTTAAGAGTTAAATGATATTTTAATATAGCCTTATCATGATTAGCTTTCCAAAAATATTGGAAAGCTTGAAATAGTCTAAAACTTGGCGTTAAGGCTGGTCAACGTTCCCAGAAGTAGCCCTGAGCATATGGGCTCTGGCTAGCACCAAGGTGTGTACCAAGGCTGGAAATGGCCAGAGCCGGCAACTGCCTTTCCCTGTTGGGCTCGGTGGTGAGCGGTACCGTCGGGACCCGAATTTTTGTTCTAATTGCATGGGGTTTTTTTTTTTCTTTCTGAGTGTCAACTTTTCGATTCTACTCGTTTTTTATTGTTGCATCTATTTGTGATACACTTAAAACTATGTCTCCAAACTTAATACAAACAAAAAAATATGTTAGCAGGGTTAGTGAACCAAAACATATCAAGAAACGTTTTTCTGACGACCTTCATGTTGAAGCTTCATCTGCTGAGCAGGATAATAAACTTATGCAATTAAAAAACACTGGAAATCATGAAGTAACAGATTCTCTATATAATTCTTCCAACATTTTTTATGGAATTGTCTCTCAAAAGGATAATATTTTAGAAGTTTTGAAATCCTAAAATGTCAACACAATGGAAAGAAAATTAAATGGGATGGAAGCAATTTCCTACAATGAATCTTGAACTAATGTTTAAACAGCCATCCCTTCCCAAATCTGTTAAAATTGCACATTGCAATTGTACAGTTTATTTCAAACCCGTTATGTTGCTTCAAATGTCAAAACTTTGGCCACACCATTCAAAGCTGCTGAAGTAAACAGGCGTGCACTCAATGCTTTGAAATTGGGAATGATAATAAATCATGTTCCAAATCCTTTCTAAAGTGCATTAAATGCAGTGGTAACCATTCAGCTTTCTCTAAAATCCAAACTGTAAGAACAACACAAGATCTCTAATTCGTCGAAGCCTGTAAAAGAGTCACGAGTAGAACCCCAACAAGTGTTAAATCTTTCGCATCAGTTCTAAAAATTTCCCTCGCGTCTACAGATACACAAACTGAAATATATCTTGCCAAAATACCTGTTACTTTGACAGGGGATTGTGTCATTTCTGTCCTCTCATGTCCAAACTGTTGAGCTTGTAAAACATTCCAACCCACTAAGACAAATTATTTGCCTAATAAAAATAATATGTCCCAGCTTACTGATATTTCTATCAAATTATCTCAGACCCTTTCATCTTCCAGTGCAATTTCTGAACAGCAGATTTCTCTACCGATCGACATTCAGGCTATTCGTCTTCATCAAAAGTTAAAAATTCTGTCCCAGGTACCTCTTTCAAAAGCGTAAGCAAAAAAGGCAAAAGAGAAAAAATTGAAAACAAGAAGGCTCGGTTAGATACCTATAAGAAAGGTAAATATACATCCAAACATTTGAAGAAACAAACATTATCTTTGCAAGATTTTATAAAAAACAATAATATTGTAAAAGTAAGATGTGATGTTTCTCCCATGGTGAACTCATCTGAGAACAATTCAATGTCCGAGAGCGTTACTCCACCACTCTCTCCAAAGAGCTGTTAGTATTCTCGTTTCTCCACACTTTTACTTCCTTCTCAGATTCCGGGAATGGATACACTCGTTTCTTGGAACTGTCATGGGGTGAGTCAGAAAAATTTGGATTCATCCCACGACCGTTACCAGATAATAATTTTTCAAAAATGCAATTAATTCTTATTGACTGTTTACATTGTCCTGAAAGAGACGTTTTTAAAATCTAATGACATAATTTTATTACATGACCATCATGTTCACCATAAAGTCAATGTTGGCGAAAGAGCTTCAGGAGAAGGTGTCTTTCTTATTTCGAATGCTGCGCTTTCATATCCATTAGTCTTGCACCTTTCATTACAAGTTGTTGCAGATCGAATTAACAAGCACTCTGATTACTGTTTGCTGTCTTTACCTACCACCAAACACATATATTGATCATTCAAATCTAAATAATCTTGTTTCTCAACTCCCTGAACCTTTCATTAATCTAGGTCATTGCAATGACCACAATCATCTTTGGAGAAACAATAACACTAACAGCAAAGGTCGTCAGATAAAACAGGTGTTGGACGTCATAATCTTTGTCTATTTAACAATGATGAGCAGGCTTATTTTCATACACCAATAAAAAAAAATTTCAAGCACTTGATCTAGCAGTGTTTTCTCCATTCCTCTACACCTTTTTTTTACTTTACAAATAGATAAGGATTTACATAACAGTGAGCATCTTATTATACTATAATAAATGTCATCAGTCTTCTACTACTGCCACTTTGTTCTCCTCGATGTAAATTTGATGCTGCCAACTGAACCGAATTCTCTTTATTAGGCAATATTACTAAAGAAATGGTGAATAACATATAGATACAGAAGTTGCCCAGATTACACAGGTTCTGATAACTGCAGCAAATGCTTCAATCCCCAAACCTTTTACAAAATTTAGAAGACAGCGCAAGGTATAGTGGAATAATTATTGTCAGATATATAAGATGCAAAGAAAATCCTCGGATACGTTCCGTAGGTACCCCGCTACTGAGAACTTCATTCGCTTTATAAAAGCATTTTCCAATTCTAGGCGAATTTAAAGACCTGGCAAATGGTATTCGTGAGGGAAATATGTGAGCTCCATCAGCACTTAACTTGACAGCAAACAGCTTTGGAATAGGGTTAAAAGAATGTTTGGAACATCTGCGAGTTCTAAGATTCCAGTCTTGCTTAATAATAATGCTCCTGTATGTTCTTTACGAAATATAGTTAACTGTAGCTACGGCTTTCGCTGAAAAGTAGTAGTAAGTATAACATAAATACATTCCAAAATTATAAAAGTTTAATGGAAAAACTAAAATTCCAAACTGAAATAGACGCTCCGTAAAATAGACCATTACCACTCTATGAACTTAAAACTTGCCTACATAAATCTTCACCTGGACCAGAAAATATAAATTATGATATGCTTAAACATCTTTCTGAAGCTTCTTTTAAAAACTTACTCTTCTTATATTGGGCATTTTGAACAACATTTTCCCACTACCTGGCAAGAAGAAATCGTCATGCCCATTCTGAAACCTGATAAAAATCCTTCAGACCCTTTTAACTATACACCAATTGTTCTGACCAACTGTTTATCCAAATTGTTAGGGGAAGGATGTTAATCGCAGACTTGTATATTATTTGGAACAAAACAAAATGTTAAACATTTTTCAAAGTAGCTACAGGCGAGGAAGATTAACTACGGACAATCTACTCTCTGAAAATTGATTGCGAAATTCTTTTCTCCGTAGAAAACATTTAGTGGCTATTTTCTTTGATATTGCAAAAGTCTATGACACAGCTTGGCGTTTTGGCATCTTGAAAGACCTCTACGATTGCAATTTAAGAGGAAATTTGCTAATCCATATCCAAAACTTCTTGAAAATGATTTTCAGAGTTATGTTGGGTTCAGAATTTTCTGATGTTTTTATACAACAGGAAGGAGTTCCTCAGGGAAGTGACTTGAATGTGACTCTTTTTGGTTTAAAAATTAATATTATTTTAGACCATTTATATTTATTTGTGAAAGGTCATTTATGTTGGCAACCTTTTCCTTTTTTGTACCGAGAATAATATAGCTTTTATTGAAAGACAACTTTAAACTGCAATAAATCAACTGATAATTTGATGTGATAAGAATGGATTTTCATTCCCTTCTGAAAAACGAACTGCATACATTTCTGTAGGAAATGCAGCCTCCATCTTGAACCAAGATTCACATAAACGTCATTCCTGTTAAAGTACTAGATGAGGTTAAATTTTTGGGTTTGATTTTGGATAAAAAGCTCACATTTGCCTCTCATGTAACTTAAGAAAAAATGTGCAAGATCTTTGAATATTTTAAAAGTTCTTTCTAACACCTCATCGGGTGCTAATCGTTTATCTTTACTTCTCATCTACAGAGCAGTAATTCTTTTGAAACTTGACAATGGATGCAATGTCTATGGTTCGGCAATACGCAGTATTTTCCAAAAACTAGATATTGTCCCATATACTGCTCTTTGATTGTGTTCTGGGGTATTTAGAACTTCACATGTACAAAGTTTGTATATAGAATGTAATGAGCCTTCTTTACACATCAGGTGGTAGATACTGTCTCTCCATTATGATTTTAAAATTTTATCGAACCCTGGTCATCCCTATTATAATTTTAATCAGTCTATTTTTACAGCTCCTTCTGACTGCTCGACCATCATTAATACCATTATTCTTTGGGAGAGAGAATGACCCATTAAGTTTCAGAACTACATCTAGAGAAGATGCAAATGGTTTCTCAGTAGTGTCATTTCTCTTATCACCCTGGAAATCTCACGTTATCCAATATTTGAATCCCTTTAAACATTTTTATAAGCAAAACAATACAGATATTATTTATCACCAAATCTTTGCTGATAATCGTCAAAAATACCATCAGATCAAATCAATTTTTATAGATTGTTCTAGGGGTTTCGAACATGCTTCTTATGCCTGTATCGTTTCGAATTCTAATATAGCTTATAGAAATCCTTTATTTTGTTCCATTTTTACAACAGAAGTAACTGCTATTTAAAACACTTTATCGTTTATTTCAGATTGTTCTGCGGATAGTACATAATATACACCGATTCACTGAGTTGTTTGGAATCCCATCATCTTTAATGCTTTCAGCCGTTCATTGCTTTTTCAACATTTCAGATATGTAACAAACATATCTGGAAAGACTTTCAAACTATTTTAGGTTCGGTCCTCTCACATGTGGGAATTTTGGGAAATGAAGAGGCTGATATGGCAGCTAAATTGGCTACAACTTTCTTGCCAACACAGATTTCTCTTTCTGATAACAAGAGATATATATGTTACAATTTGCATTCCCAATGGAAAAATTGACTTGGACGCACAAATTCGTAATAAATCTCATACTGTTAAGCCTACAATAGATCTCTGGCACAGTTTACACAGCAGAAAACTGGACACCATTTTAACTAGGTTGAAAATTGGGCACACTCGATTCACCCACTGACATTTTTTGATGGGGAAGGTTCAATTTGTAGCAGTATATGTTTTTTTCGCACATTCTCGTAGAATTTCCAGGGCTTTCTTTACAGTGTCTCACATTTTTTCAGAAATCTCCTCCTGATTTGTGCGAGTTGATTTCATGTTAACATTTTTATTTTTTTTTTAAAATATATTGGTTTTTATAAACATTATCCACGGTTTTTATTACCATGGTTAACAACATAACACATTTATCCACTGTTTTTATTATTGTACCATATTTTATATCATTGTTACGCTTTTTCATAACTCACATTTTTAAGCTGTTATAATTTGGATTTTGTAGACATTCAGTTTCGATTTTATTATAAATTGATACAAATATTTTAATTCCATGAATGTGGTGCAGTCTAACTAAAGATGGCCTTTGTGCCATAAAACACAAGCAAACTCAACTGAAATGTAATTTCCATTCATTTATTGCGCATTTAGCTAATTATTTCAATCATTCGTAAATCATTTCTTTTTTCTTTTTTTAAAAGGTAAAATAAAAGATTTATTAGATATTAAAACACGTCATTCGGAACTTTGTTTGAAACATAGGTTGAGGGATGTAGAGCAGCAACGCTCGTTATTCCCGAATAAGAAAATTTTTAATGAGATACCAAAGTGCTTGAGGTCTTAGATGAATATGCTAAAAGGAAATTTATTGCAAAATATAGATGAGAAAATTATTTTTGTAAGAGTTGATGGAAATGTTGTCCAAAGAATAGTTCCATACGAAGAGTAATTTAAGAAAAAAAAATCGTAAGTGACAGACTTATTTTGGACTTTGCATCTATTACACATTAGATTGATTTCTAGATTAAATTTGTGTAAAAGTTCAGAGGTAATGATAATGACCTTTTTGTATAGAATTAAAGTGATGAGATTATCTCCTTTCTGTTACGATATTATCTTCCTTTGAAATTCCAATAATGTCAGGATATTTACCAAATGAATTATAATATTTACTGTTTTGATAATTGTTATTTGTTTTTTAGAGATGCTTTTCCTTTAAGAATTTTATTTCTTCTGGTGCAATAGATTTAATTTGTTCTTAAGATTCGAAGATCCTTTTCGTGATTTTATCCGCGAAAGGGATTTTTTCGCCGTTACAATATATATAATGTAATGATAACTTAGTGATAATTTTCAAATGAAGATTCTATTACAAAATAGGAAGTTTGGTTAGAGATTTCTGAGGAAATCAAAGTAAAATCTATCTGAAATTCATTGCTGTGGGATGAGAAATGTATCAGATTTCTCATTCCATGCAAATTTATCACGATGATGTGTTCATCATGATGAAATTCGAATTTTGACGAGCCATTCCAAGAAAGAGTTACAAAGCGATGTCGAGCGTGACTTCCTCGCAGAGAGTGATGCAGGTTGAAATCTCCAAAATTAAATATTAAGGATTAAGGAGTATCAAAAATTTTGCTTGATAAACACTAAATCCCAGTTCACATTAAAAATAGTGACATTTTAAAAAGAGGTTTAAATTTCAACTGCCATGATTTTGGTGTTTTCACTGTTAAATGATGAAGGAACAGAAAGAACTCCTCCCCAAACATTGGAAGAATGGCGATAATCAAGCCGTCTCCAAATCTAATAGAGCGATGGATTTTAAAAAAAATGGTTTTGGTATCGATCCTGATAGAATCTTGTTCTCGAAGAAGATCCGAGTCCAAGTTCTGAAAAATCCAATAGTCCGTCGTAAAGAAAGAGGTAGGTGGTACGGAAAGCCATATCTTTTCATTCTTATTACCACTAAAGTTTCATTGCCAAAAATGCAGTAAAAAAAGCAGAAATGAAAAATGAAACGCCCGAAAATGAGAATAGTATGGAATGGAAAAATTGAGATGTTGACTCTATCAAAAAAAAGGAAAAAAGACCAAGAAGAAAATATTATTTGGGAGGGGAAAAAAATTAACCTTTACCGATCTTCTATCTAAATTCAGAATCGTCGCTTCCAGGTTGAGCATTTATAGAAATCGGAATGTCCTTTGCATTCGTTTTAGGAAGTTTTTCTTTTCCCCCTATTCAGAGGTTCATTAAGATCTATTTTTGATGGGGTATGAAAACTCACAGAACTATAGAACTTACAAATTTTTGGGAAAGTTTCTAGTAATTAGCAAATTGATTCTCTAATCTTTCAGTAAATTTATTTAAGAGAAGGACAAGTTTCTCAACAACCATTTTATTTCCAATTGTAGGATATAATGTTTTTGCAACTTTTGAGTATTTAACTGATATAACATTGAGCAATTCTCCTACAAGCTTCTGAAGACATAATGCGTCCTCTGCAGTTGAATTCCAAGTTGTTGAAGTAGCATTGTGGGACCCGCTACAATTAATGCATGGTCCGGAATGAGAAATAGCACAATTTTCTCAATTTATATTCTCGTTACATAACCTAAAAGAATGAACGAATTCAAATTTCTTACACTGACGCGGTCTATCAATAAAAAATTGGATTGCACGTATAAACCAAATTCTAACATTTCGGGTAGAACAATGCCTAGAATGGTAACAAGAATTGGCGAGGAATCTTTATTAGAAATATTTAAAGTAATCTTTATCTTAATTACCCCACTTTAATATCATTTGATTTAGGAGCCAGTTCTTCTAATTCTACCTCCACCCGTATGTCAAAACTGAGAAAACGTAATATTTTCAATGATGGCAGATGGTTTAACTTTTGTTTTTATTTTGTATTTTCAACAGTTGGTAGGAAATAATGAATCCGCCGTATATGTAGTAGTTTACCTTTTATAGTAAAACTTATGTTAGTAATTCCAATAATTTTTTTTAACTTTTCTTAATTTTTTTTTATTTTAAAAGGGTTAGATTAAGGAATGAGTAACATAGTTGTTTCAGTTTCTATAAAAATATAAATTTCCTCAAAGGATTTCCCATTTACCCTAAGAATTAAACATTTATTTTTTTAAAAAAATAATTGCGTTTTTTGTGGCTATAATATTTCCATCCTTGGAGGAGTCAATCAGAGAATCATCATTGTCTTTCACAATAAGAAATAAATTATTCGCTTTGACACTTGAAAATTCCATGAAGTTGCAAAAGGAAATAAAAAAAGAATACACACAGCATGAGTTAAATTGCAACTTTTTTTTTTAAACAAGTAAATTATAAGAACTTTCTTTACTTACTTAAAATTGAAGATATGCTCAAAAATGAAGAGCATAAAAACTTTGATATCGGCTTTTAAATTTCTAAATAATAAGCAAGGAACTCAATTTTCTGCTAAACTTCTGGTTCCATCATCTTTACTTTCTGAATCTAATGATCATATTATTAAACAAAAATAAAGGTGCAGACTATGGTCATAACCTGCATTCTTCAGTATTTTTGTGGTTCAAAAATATACAGCTGTTGCCATTATCATAAAGATATTCTCTCCCTAATAAAAATAAATATTAAACATTCCTGCTTTTATCAGTTGCAAATAAAATATGATCATAAGTGCTAGAAGTATTCATTATTAGTAATTGTGATTTCTTGATATTGCGAGCTGAATATCATGAAATCAGAAATACTAATATCAATTCTATAAATATTTGTCACCTTTGTTTGTTATCTTTTATTATAACTTACAACAATAAAAATGTTACTAATTCATGAAATATTCGCTATAATGTTGCATTCACTCTCAAAATTATCCAAGTCAAACTGTGTGGTTGTAAGTTTTATGCAATTGCAATTCCAGATTTATAAGTTTTTTTTTATGTTCATACATTTATTTTTATTATTAAATTTTATTCACGAGTCTAGACTGTCTTAAGAGTTTTGTAAACAACTAGCAATGAATGAATATCATATACAATATCGAAAAAGTATTGTTCATTTCGTTTCCATAACTAGAAGTACACTTTACCACTTTCTTGAAAGGGTGGCTTTTTTCTTCATTATGGAATCAAATGTGATAACTCATTCTTATTTCAATAAAAAAAGCATAAAAATAGATGCCTGAAAATAAGGCTATAACTTATTTTTATATTTTAACATAAAACATTTAATTTTAAAAAATTTCGCATTTGACTTTTCTAAAAAAAATTGTCTTTTGGGAAATGAAAAAATTATATAAAATTACTATATACTATATAATTATAAATTTAAAATACCGTAGGTTTAATTTAATATGATTGAAGTCATATCTCACCAGGAATTATTTGTTGTATTTTTTCATTGTTTTGAAATCAGAAGTAGAAACTTGGACCGACTACCAAGCAGAGTGCATACAGCACAACAGTGATTACTGTGTGTTACAGTTTTTGCTGGAGTATGTTATGTTGTAAAAATTGGTGTTAATTGTTATATTAATCAAGTGTTCCCTATTTCTGTTCAACAGTAATAAATTTAATCGTAAAGATGTCGGATAGTGAAGCAACTAAAATAAATCTTGCAGCTCTTCGGAAAGTAGATTCGACCATATCATCTATAGTTGAGGGGTCGAATCAAGTTGCTTTGTATAAGTATCTATCTGAAGAAAGCAGATGGGTAATATAAATTATTTGAATATTTCAGAAAATATATCCGAGACATTTATTATCGCATTTAGTTGTAAATATTTTTGCTGATTTCTTTGTCTCTATGAGTGATGAAATACTTACTGCTTCTCGTATTCTCTCTCTGAATCGAATTTTATCGAATTGAATTTTTTTTAATGACGCTTTTTATATAATTGCTTATGTTAAGAACTTGCTTTATTCTCATTTTATCAGCTGTTAAATACTCTTGTAATGAAAAATTAAATTTTATTCATTTAAATATCAATTGGAATTTAAGCTAACAGTTCTTGCTCAAAATTGCTGACTTGAATTTCATATTGTCCGAACTAAAGATTTAATGATAAAATCGAAGTCAATTCTGTAATATTTTACCAGCATGTATATGGTTAAAGAAAAGTTTATTCCATTTTTCAAGCAGATTTTCTTCTTTTGGATTGTTATTTTTAAAGACTCATACATGGCAATTTTCATTATTTAACATTTTATTGCCAACTTATTAAAAATTGAAGTTTAATTTTATAAACAATATTAAAAATAAATTTAAAAAGTATATCACTCTATACTTTATGTTTGGATAGTGAAATCTAACTTTTGCATTGATTTATTTTCTCCTTTATCCACTGCACATTTAAATCATATAAAACATTAAAACCAAATTAAGTCTTCTGTAGCTCAAAATTTTAGACTTCTGACTTAAAATTTTGAGTTCTAAATTATCTGTGTGTAAAAGATCACCCATTGCTTTACTTAGTATTTCTTATAACTTTTTTTTAGAAATGTAGTTATTATAAATTTGATTTGTTTGAGAAAATCTGATTCTTATTACATTAATTTAATGATACATTTTTGTATTTGTATTGGATGGATGGACCTTGAAAACCTCTAAATATTATTATATTTAATGTCTTATTATTCTAATTATAACTCAAAATTTTAATTTCATATTATTTATCCTTATTTCTTTTTTCTGGAGTGAATCATTTCGTAAACTTGGTGGTTCAGTACTTTATATATGTATATTTCAGAAATTTAGTTATAAATCTAATCTAATTTATGTTATAGATTTTTTTATTTGCCAAATGAAACCATGTTCTTAATATTTAGTATTGTTATCTCTTGGAAAAAATTAAAAGGTAACTAAAGAACACAGTACAAATTTTTCACTAATCTGCCAAATTGTGGCAATTAATAAAATATTCACTGAATTATGACTAAAAAATTCAGTAGCGTATATACCATATTTGGTAGTTTATTACATTTTAAAAAAATGAAATATATCATATTCTTGTTAATTATATATTAGTGAATATGGATGTTTCTCAAAATTAAACTGAAACTAGTCCTGAAAAAATTAATGCTGGTTTAAATAATTAATATTAATTCTCATCAAATGGGAATATTTCTTAGATCTACTCTTTAAACTATTTATACTATTTAAAATTGAATGAATGATAACATACTTTCAAATCTTATGGAATACTTGTTTAATTAACCTATTTAGCTTGTATGATATTTCTTTTTAGGAATAAGTATCAAAACTTTCAATTTTAATATCCTGAATTTTATTCAAAGAGCAATGGCACAAAATGGAGAGCTTTATTTTTGTGTTTAACTACTATCTAAAAAAAAAGAAGGAAAAAAAGGGTTTATTTTCCTTCCTTAGCCCCTGATACATTTTCTTGATTGCTACAAATATTTTGCAACTTTTTGATAAATTTTTGTACAAAATTATGTTTAAAATGAATTGGAAAATTTTATCTTCCGAGAATATTTTTTAAAAAATATAGTAATTAAGTATTGTAATTATAGTCAGGAGAGTTATAATTCAATTTTGTAGACTATTTTCAAAATTTGCAATTGTTTTTCGGATAGCTTATTTTTTAAAAAATGTAATTCTCAGGGTTTTTTTTTTTTTTTTTTTTTTTGCTGAAGCTTTTTGACTTTATTGAATTTTGTCTAGTTTGAGTTAAAATTTCATCAGCAAATTAGAAGTTTTTCAAGCTTCTGACAACTAAGAAAATTCCAAGTGAATGTTGAAAAATGAAAATTGGATGTTTCCTCAATGATACCTCATGGGTTCTCCTAGAATATTATTCCCTCCTCCCATTATCCAGTATGGTTGCTGTTTCGAACTTTAAATGAACGTGATAGCAAGATCTTAGTGTAATTCTGTCTGTAATAAATAAATTTTTGCTTAATTTTGTAGACTTATCTTTGGAATTTTGAAAATATTTTTCCTAATAATTTAATTTTTATTGAAATTATTGAGATAAATATATTTATTAAATTTATTAGAAATTTAATTTAGGTCAATTTATAATGAAAAGATATTTAATATTTCCTAAAGAGACATGCATTAAATTAACTGATTACATGCTCTGCATGGTGAAATGACAACTTCCATTCTTTTAATGAAATTTATTGATAATTTGTGAAATATAATTTCAATTATTGAAGAATTGTAACACTAAGAAAATAAAAACTATAAAATCGTTAACTGATTGTCTTAAATAGAGGTTGAAAATGTTTATATTCTTAATTTTTTTTTCAAGTATTCAAACTAAAAGAAGGCGTAAATATGATGTACTTAGACTTGGCAAAACTAGTTAAATCTTTTACTTTAAACATTTTTGATAATCCATTTCATTATATGAATGATGTTAAAATAAATTAATACTGCTGAAAATGAAGAGTCTGTATGTTGTGCATAAACTATTATTTTCTTTAAACAAACTTGCATGTGGTCAGAAATTTCACCAAAACTCGATTTTTCTTGATTTTAAGCAAAATTTATCAAATCTTCTATCTATAACATCCTGACAAAATTCTTTACTTCCCCTGAACCTTTCACTGCCGTAGTTCAATTCCCCTACAATGCCTGTTATTGTGAGTTCTTTAACAGGCAAATATGAAACTCTACTGGTAGAATTAAGCAGAAAGTTATTGTCTTAATCAGACTGAGCTCTCATTTATTAGCTAAGAACAATGTAAACTCAGTATTTCCAAAATTACTTGTCCTTCTTAAAAATGTAACCTAAATTTAATAGTTATTTTTAAAAAATCTTAAAAAAAATAAAATGTTGAGTAACATTTCAGAATAGTATAATGGATTTTCAATATTTCAGTTTTTTCTTTCCTGGATGAAAATGTTAGAAAATATAAATATACAATTAGTACAAAAGAAAAATTTCCAAATTGTTGTGTGTATTTACATTGTTAATAAAAATTTTTTTAAAATATGCCTGTATCACATCAAAACTCTGGATTATTTGGAATTATGTCATAATTTTTACTTCATACCAATTTTATTGGATTTTTGATATGGTATTTCAACCATCCCTGATTAATAATATGAAAATGATATTTCGTTATTTTAAATTGTGAAATTAGTAATTTATTTAATAAAAGAACTAATTTTTTTAACTATGCAAACCTGTACCGCTTCTGAAGGCTTATTGAATAAAAATCTGTTTTCTGTTATTCAGTGGCTATGAATATCTATGGTTTGATCATTCAAGATAATTTTTCTTCTCTTAACCTGAATTATTTTGAAAATAAAATGCACTAAAATCGCTAAGCTCTATGCATACTACTGATTAAATTTGAAGTATTACATTCCTTGGCTCTCGGGAGAATGTGACTGAAAACTAACCGAAATAAGATCAAATTGGTCTGTTATGTTTAATTGGAAGACATAAACATTGTTGTTTCTAATACAACTCTGTAATTTCTTTTTCTATTTCATACTTTACTATTTCAACAAATGCAGTTCTCAATTTGAAATTGAAAATTAGTTACATTTTCCTGAAAGCTAATGAATTCTTCAAATATATAGTGTTTATGTCTAATTGTAATTTATGATATGTGAAAAAATGTGGATTTTCAGAACTATTTTATATTTTTTCAGGAAAAAACTGATATTGAAGGTACACTCTTTGTGTATGTGAGGTAATGTTTAAAATCTTATATATGTATATATATTGATAGTAATTAAAAAGATTGATTATTATAGTTTTAAATGTATAGATTATATGGAAGGAAGGGAAAAAATTTAACTTTCTGAATTCGATTTCTTTAAAAACACTTTTAAACATTATGGTTAAACCTCATTCTGACAATGTAAAAAAAATACTTGTTGTTTTATCATTGTATCCAGTTAAATGGCTACAAAAATTAACTTGATGCATGTAAAAGTAATTTATATGTTTGAATAAAATTCTCTATTTAATACAAACTCAGTTTCATATACCTTACATAACCTTAAGATGAATAGAAACTTCTAATGATCAATGTAGGAATAGCTTTCTGTGTTTTTCCAGCTTTGAATGTTTTTGGTTATAATTACTATTTTCTTATTTGTTAGAAATCTATATTTTTATATTATATGAAAATTTCAATTATTATTTTTCATTAAAATTGCACTTATTGGAAAGTAACTTTATTTGAAATATTTAGTAGCTTATAAAAACAATTGAATCATTATCAATTTTTATAAATAGAAATTTTTATGGATTTTTTAGGTATTTAAAAAGATTTATAGTTGCTTTAAGTTATGTAAACTGTAAATATTATGTGTAATAAATCATTTTTAGAAATATTATGTCTTGAAATGTTCATTTTGCTATGAATTATTTTTGCAAATTCTATATCAATAATTACTTTAAAAAATGTTTTAGATGAGTATTTCTTTAAAGTATACATTTGAAGTAATGAAGCAAATTTTAATAAGCTACTGCTTTTCAGGTCTAACAAGCCTCAACATGGTTTTATGATAATGAACAGACTTAGTACAACTAATTTAGTTGAACCTATTACAGAAAAATTAGAATTTCAAGATCAAACTCCATTTCTTTTATACCGTAATGGTGAAGGTAAATTTTGACTTTTTACATTGCTAATAGTAATTTTAAAAAAAAAAAGAAAGAAAATTTTAAATGTTGTATGAAATGTTTGTGTGTGAATATATTGATTTATGTTGCAACTATATTTTCTTAATATTTTTACACTTCTTCTGTTTATTTTGTACATGAACCATCTTGATGAAGTCGTTTCTTTAAATCATAGTGCCATTAAAAATTTAACCATCGAAATTTCTTATTGTATTTTGTTTTTTGTGGTAATGTAATTTATCTTTGATTCCTCATTAAAATTGTCTAGATTATTTTTTTTAAAAAAAACTTTTTTTTTTCTTTTGATTTCATTGATGAAAGAAAATCATGTGATTAAATATTTGAATGAAACTATGATAATGGCTTGAATTTCATTTCATTACAGTAATAAAATCTGTTGTTGAAAATTGGGGAAAAAAATTGATGAAATTCAGGAGAAAATTTTATCACAAATTTGAATTACATGTACATCTATATTTGTATCTCTTTAGGAAAAAATAGCTTTAAAATCTAGATTCCAGAAACTTGCATTTTTTTTAAGGTTTTTTTTAAGGGTTTTTTTTTTTTTTTTTCTTGTAGTGCACATTTCTATCCTTTCAAACATACCATTAGATAACACAATCTATCCTATAAAGTGCCAATTTATATGTTCTTTATTATTTGTAAAAATATAGATAGAAATGAAATTAAATAAAATCTCTATTATTTTAAGAGAATAAATAACTAAAATTAATTCTTTTTATTTAGCTCTAATCAGTTAGTATGCTTCATCAAAAATTACGAATAAATATTTTATAAAATTCTTTTCTGTATTGTGTTAGGTGATATTTATGGTATTTGGTTTTATGAAGACAAAAATTGTGTGAAAGTATATAAACTTTTATCGAGGTAAGAATTATTACACTTTTTAATCTTTTTTTAGTGTCTTTTTTTGTTTAATTATTTTTATTGAAATAAAGAATTTACATATCAAATGTCTTAGCTCTATAGATTCAGATTGTGTATTGAAACTGAATTTATAATTAAGTCAAAATATAGAACTTTAACTTTTTCTCTGCTGAAAAAAAAAATAATTTTTTAAGCTATCAGGACTATATTATACTAGCATAAGAAAAGAAAAAAAAAACTTTAATTTTTTAAAACCTTATTATAACATTAGATTTTTATTGATAAAAATGCATAACATCTTTAAATATTGATTTTTATATTGTATGTGCATCATAATATAGTTTCATTTATTATATTAATTGGCTTTATCTTTTACTTGATTTCATTTTGATCTATTAAACTTCAATTACATATTCTTTACTAGTTATTTCTCTTAACATTCATTATGTAATATTCTTCTTTTTTTATTGAATTTTATTTTGAGTTATGTTACCATGTGCACTCATTTTACTGACAAGAATAAATTCACTTAATTACAAAGTTATTAAAGTTTGTAATTTTTTTTAAATGTTTGGAACCTGTTTACCTGTGTAAGTGCTTACCTGACTATTTGCATAATTTAAGCTACGATGAGCAATTTACAGATTAAATTATTCAATGCATTAGAAATAGTAAGAAGTTTTTAATTTATAAGAGTATAAAAACTCTCAGAATAAAATAATGCTTTTTTTTTTCCTTTTATGATAAATTTATAAATTTTATCCAATAAAATATGATACTGATATTTAAAAATCCTTTCACTATTGTATAACTTTTTGTGAATATTTATTTATAAAAGATAAAAAATGTCATAATTTTGTCCTGAACTTGATTTTATTGAATGTTATCATATAATTTGATTTAATCTTGATAACTCAAATTATTTTACCTCATCATTTCATTCCTATTTAGCTTATCACAATTAGCATTTAATAAAAGTGACAAGTCAAATAGTATTAGACAAAGGTCTTATTCTGAAAGCAATCGGAAGCAACAGAAACCAGGAAATGCTCAAATGGATATCATATCTCTTCTTACACGTGCTCAGGATGAATATGATAAGGCAAGTGATTATTTGAATTGTCTTGCTTAACTGTTTTGTAGCTGTATTTAATAGAAGCATTAGTTGTGATTACTTCCCTTATTTATTTAAATCTTGTGTACTAAACTTATTATTTAATTATTTTGCAGTACTTACTTCTCTTAAATAAAAACTTCTCTTACTAAAAGAACATGAACAGTGCAGTTTTGAAATAATTTGTTCGGTCTTCATAAAGTTGAAAAAAATAATGATAATAACCCTCTTGATAGCAATATCATTATATTACCTTTTGACATTATTCTTGTGTTTATTGTTAAAAATTATATCTTTAAGTATTAATTTTTGCAAGCATTTTTAAAAATTATATTAATGTATTTTGAATATTTAGAAGCAAATTGCAATTCCTTTCATTTCTTTTAGTGTTTATGACAAATATTTTATTTTCTAAATTAGCTTTCCGTTTATTAGACGGTGTTCTTTATACTGAAAAAATAGCAGAAATGGCAAAAAAAAAAAAAAAAAAAACTTTTAGAATCTTTGTCAAGTATGACTTCATAACTGTTTAAAAAATATATATGAATTTGGTATAACTAAGAATCGGATATGTAAATTTCTTCTTGTAGGTAACAAACAATTTCTTTGTCATTTATTTAATAATATATATGCATTATCTAATAAGCAAATAATATATTTACAACTAACAGCATTTTTTGAAGACATTTTTATTTTAGAATTATATTCTTTAAGAATTAATATATATTTTAAAATTTATTTGTTGTATTGTTTAACTGTTGTGCTATGAAAGTTTGACTAATATTCATCTGTTTGGCTTTCTTTTGCTTTTTCCATGCATCAGTTATGACTAATAGTAATCATTAATATTTCTAAAACATATCTCTGAATCATGACCTTGAATTGTGGCTTTTATTATGTATATATCCATGTTTGTTATTGTGTACAAATTGATTTTTAAAAATTTTTTAGTGTATTTCTTGATTCTGAGGCTTGTAATTTTATTTTAGAAATCTGCAGCTAAAGGTACATCCAAAGCTTCAAAAAACAATCAGCATGCTTCAAATGGTGATATTGTTAAGCCTACTCCTGTTCGTGTGAATGGTGCTACAAAAATCAATACAAATACTCCCCTGACTTTGGGAATGCTGTTTGCTCAAGCTGGAGGTATAGAAAAGAAACCAAACGAGAATGCTAAGGACTTTGATGCTCGTGTGAGGTCTTTCACTGCCAGCAGTTGTAATATGCTTCCAAATAATTCGGCAATGAATACAGAATCAATCCTTCAAAACTTGCTGTCAAATTCAGCGCACACTCTGCAACATATTGAAGGAATGCAAAGGACTGAGAACTCTCAGCCAAACAAGGAAACCAGAGCTCTTTCAGCAAATGATCGAATTATTTCCGTACAAAGCTTAGAAAAAGATTTGAAAGAAAAACTGAATATATTGCCTAAATCGGAAGGTGATATAAAAACAGACTCTGCAATAATTGCTTCTCAACCGACCAAAAGTGAGCCTATCGATATACCAATCCTCACTCCGGCCATGTTGCATTCAAATTCATTTTCATCTGTTCCAGCAGCTCCTGCTGGCTCATTCCTGGAAAAAGCTGAAGGATTTTATGACAACAATACTGATTCATTTCCAATTGTAAATAATATTTTTGTAACTATTTAAACTTTGTTAGATTTTTTTATTTGTGCAATTTTTTATTTAATGATTTTAAGATTTGATTTTTTTTTACAAATTTAATTGGATATATATTAAATGATCTTTATTAAATTATATATATATTTATTTATACTTTTCTTTTTCAATTCAAAATTGAAATCTCTACAAATGCATGTATAATTATAGTTATACAGATTTATAACGAAAATTTATAGAAAAATGATATATCTTTTCATTTTTACATACAGTGTCAAGTTATCTTAAGATAATGATAATAATAAATATTTAGTTTAATATCTTGTATTATAAATTTTTCTTATAATATTTTAAACAGTCTAAATGACAAATTTTTATTACTGTTCCATAATGTTGCAAAAAAGTGCTACTTCCTACCAACAGTGTTAGATGCTTTAAAAATTCTTTTATTCATTATTGTCAAAAAATAGCTGTGAAAACATTTAAAAATAACAGCTAAGAAAGAAAGAATCATATTTGAATATATCGAAACTTTAACATTGCCTTATCCTGATAATCGCCTGAAGCACATTTTGAAGTAAAATGGGGTCTGTCCGGCTCAAATTTCTTAACACATGACTATGATTTTAATAGTATGTGTGTGAATTCAGGATATGAAAAAACATTTTCTTTAAAAAAAAATACTAATTTATTTCATGTTTTTAGATAAAGGAATGCAAATCATTTTCACCCAGCCAGCTGTTATCACCAATGGATTTTACTGGTCCCTGTCGTAAAAAAAATGTACAGCCATCCCTTCTCTCATCATCATATTCTCCTGAACCAGGATCAGTACTTCTTAATGGTAATATTGAATGAAATTGAGTATTAAATTTTGCCTTCTTTTTACATGCTTCAAACAAACATAAATGCTTTAAAATGTTCATATATAATATGCTGAATTGTTCAAGTGCATTTATTTTTTTAAAAAATTTAGGCTATGTAAATTTAAACTCTTGACTCATATTTTAAATATCGTGTTCCTTTTATTATTTTTTTTTTCATACTGCATATCAGTAACATATAAATCATTGCACAATTTTCTTTTATTAATTTTGTTATGGTCTTAGAGTAAAAAAAAATTAATTCAAAGCTAGTGTAGCAAGCTTCTTTCAAATGGAATGAGCTGATCATATTTTAATTAATTATAAATAAATATTATATGAATCATAAATAATTAAATATTATTGCAGTTATCAATATCCTATTATTATAATTTTGAAGAAGTATATTTATGAAAATCAGAAATGAAAAAAGTAGTAGCGTTATTACTTGTTTTTTATTGTATTGAAATGCTATAATATTCAGAGTAGTATAAATGGGAATTCTAATTATTATTTCATGAAAATTTGCAAAATCGGGCATTTTATGTTTAAAAAAAAGACTTCAGACCAATCTGGAAGTTAAAAGTGCTGCTAACATAAATTATTGCTATACACAAAATGAGCATAACAGATGTCCTTTGTGCTCTTCATTTTAATATCTAAAAGTAATAAGAAAGTCACAAATTCTAGTGTTAACACTGAATATACTTGATTTGCACTTTTTATATCTAAAATATACATTTCATGTTCCTTGAATTTTCTAAAAGTAATCATTAAAAGTCTGATTTTTCCCCCCTTTAACATTGGGAATTAAAACAAGGAAAAAGATGTCAAATAGTGCAATATCAGATAGATATGGAGCTTACTGCACTGTATTTAATAATCTTTTTTTTTTTTTTTTTTTTGTCAAAAATTTATGTATAAAAATGTTATTGTGCAAAGATACATTATCCTTTTTTTTTTTTTTTGCAAAGCCTAAGACTTATTATTCAGCAACTTTTCTTATTTTTGACATTTTCTATGTAGAAACTCGTTTAGTAATTAGCAATTTAATGCGAATCACTAAACACCAATTCTCTGATCTGCTTGACACGTAGATGGTAAGATGATGTAGTTCATCCTTTAAAGCATGATTCATGTATAATATGAGATTCTGTAATTTCTATTAATATTTTATTCCATTCAAGTACTAATTAGCAATTATTCTTGTTTTTGATTAGTAGTTACCTTGAAAGACTCGATTGTCTCAAATTTTAATGCATGTTCTTTACATTATTAAATTTGCTATTTTGGAAAATTGACAAAGTTAAAATTCATATAGCTTTATAAACTAATTAATTTTAGATATGTGATCATATTTTATTATTACTGACATAAACAAGCAAGTTTTATATTAGTTATTAGTGAGAGAAAGTTTGTAGGAGAATAGCAATAACAAGACATTTTGAAACCAAATAAAGAATAACACTGTAGAATTCAAGTTGTGGTATGTACATTAAATTAGGAATACATTTTTTAATATCTAATAAATGTTTACTTATATCTTTCTTAAAAAAAAGAAAAGAAATGCTTTATGAATACTTTAATAATAAGTATGCAAGAAGTTAACAGATGATAAAATGAATTCCTGATGCCAGATGCTTAAATAAGTCATAGGAATCTTTGATAAAAGTTTGCATACAATATCTATTGTAGAAGTATTTTAAATGAGGCATTTCAGGTACTTTTGATCACAATAATGTGTGCAGAAAAAAAGGCTTATTAATATTTTAAAAATATTTTGGATTGGGTTGACTTATGGAATTCAGATATTGAATTTTTGCTATGAAGTACATATTTTACTCATAATGTTAATTTTTCTATGATTACCATTAATTTTATAATTTATTTTTATTATGCTCTGATCGAAGTTTTATGTGATTTACAGAGTTAGAAATTAATAATTCTATGGTATGAATTTAACATTTGTTTAAACAAAATAAATAGATTTTTAAAATTTTAAAAAATTGTTCAATGTCTTTTTTTTAAATTTCTATTGTTTTTTATGCAGGTAATGGAAATAGTCATGAAGATTTGCTTAATCCTCAAAGTTTAATCAATGGCCATATAGCAGGAAATTTACAACCTGCCGGCAAACTTACTGTTACTCCATTAAATAAGGATCAGTTCAAAGAAGCATTAATTTATATGCTGCAGGTATTCACCTTACTGACTGCTTTAATTGTAGAATTTTAATATAGTTTTTGTTTATAAAATTGCTTGAATTTATATTTCCCCCGGTTAATCAAAACTTTTTTTTTGAAAAAATATTTATATTATTCTACCACCATAGTCAAATCCATAATTATAAGGAATTTTTTCGTTATAACATTGTTTCTTAATTTTACTTTAACACTACAAAGATGGTATTTTCAATGTACCTAAAAAGCCTATAAGTAGGGATTTTGGTCACTTCATTTTTCAATTATCAAAATCTGCATTTTTCTGAATTATGTGTGTGCATGTGTCAGTCAGTCAAACAAGTTTTTATAAAATATTCATTCTTTAAATTTTACATTTTCATTCCATTGTTTTCTTTAGTATACTACCAGAATGGTACTATTGTGTTTAAGAATTTTGCTTAAATGCAGCTCTCTCTCTCTCTCTCTTTTGATTTTAGATAATTGATGCATTTATCACTACAAACAATAACCTTTTCTCCATAAAGTTTAGGTTAATATTAAAGATTATACAAACTGTTAGTTCTGTTATTCCTTCTAATATTACGAGTTGTCACCACCAAGTATATGGTGTATGATGATATATTCTCCAACAGTTTCATAGATGAGTATGTTTTCATTTTGTCCTAAATATGGAGAGCTATTCAAAGAAATATTTTAGCCAAACATAAGCTATCAATCTAAGATATTCAGTCCCCCCCCTCCTTATAGTACAAAAAATGAGTAAATTCTTTCCTTGGAATAGTTGCTGATCTTCTATTGTTTTTTACTTAGTTTGTAGCAAAGTAAATATAGGGTGCATAACATTACAAAAAGTGCATTAATTTCAAGACCATTTTTAAGCACCTTAAAAGTGCCTAATTTTTAGAAAAGATCCTTAAAAAGTACTTAATTTTCTCATTGTTTTGTTTTCTTTCCCCACAAGTTGAATATGATAATTCGTAATCATGGTCATAAAAGCTTGTTTACTGGATGTTTTCAAAAAGAAGACCAACAAAAGGGAGTAATTCTAAGAAGTATTCCAGGATTTCCAGCATAGATTAAGATAAAGCTTAATGATTCTTTTTTCCCCCTCCCTTTTTCTTCAACAATGTACATTGCCATTTATTAAAATACTGGAATAGTTATCTGGAAAGGGCAGTGCGAAATATGTACTATGCCATGCTTAACTTCAGTGACCTACTACAGGTATTCAACTGCATTATATTGAATTGTTATTAATTGCGGTATGTAATTACGTTAGTCAATTGCTTAAAATCTAGTATGATGAAATTTTAACTTGAAGCCTTTAATTTTCAATGATTGTGATATCTTCCGCAGTATTTTTTTAATGCCCCCATCCATTTGAATATTTTTATTTGTTGGACTAATCTTTGTAAATTTGTTTTGACTAAGAAAAAAGGGAACTGATGTGTCTAGTACTTAAATATTTTTTTAAAAGTTTTTTTAGAATTTTTTTTTCAGGATTTGGGTTTTATCATTTTATAATGATTTTTTTTATAACTCTTATAGAAATTTTTTCCCAAGAAAATCTCTTTTTATGTATATAAAGTCTTGTCCTGAGTCAACGCCCAGCATTAAGCTATTGAAGTTAAGAGCATGAAATTTTGGAAGTTATTTTTTAGGCATTAGAGGCACACTAAGAACGGAATTCTCAAACTTTTAATTCGAAGTTTAAATTTAAAAAATAGAATTTTAATGTGTTTTCATCATAACATCAAAGCATATTATCGCATAAAAATTATATTAACGCAGCTTTAAAGATTAGAAAAGAATAGCTTTTGAATAAAAAAGAAATTTGTTTGGTTTAATGTAATTTTTTAAAAATAATTTCTGAGAGATTAATTTTGGACACAGTTTATAACAAAGATTTTTATTATAATGAAATTCAAAATGATAGTGCTTCTTTGAATCATTGAATTGCATTATTCTGCAACTGTTAAAATTGTAGTAAAGGAAGAAAAAAAAAATTCTTTCTGCACTTTTAATTAAAATTTTTAAAAAATTGTAAAGCTTGTTTATTGAATAAAATTCTTCATTTGACAAATTTTGAAGCAATGCAATATACTGTCTCACTTTGTCTTCAAAAATGACTGTTTTAAAAAATGCTTCAATTTGCATTTTGACACTCTCCCATACAAAATTTAGAGAAAATATTGCAATCCATCAAAAAATTCGAACTCGAAATTTTAATGAACTCCACGTTTTATACCTCTCTGAATTCGAAAACACATTTTCAGAAAATATCTGTCTGTGATAGAGATAACACAAAAACACTTTGAGCTAGATGGATGAAATTTGGTATATGGTCTTTACAGCAAACTTGTAGATTCCGATCAAATTTTCAACACCATTCATTTAGAGGAAATCTGTTTGTTTGTCTGACTGTTCGATTATAAGTTAGCATGATAACTAAAAATGATGAGAGCTAGATACTTAAAAATTAGTACACAGATTTAGTATCTATTGTATAAACATCTGTCAAATTTTGAGCCAAATCCAACAAGGTGTTCGCCACATTTCCGTCTGTACTTTCAAAATATGTAAATGCGGTAACTCTAAAATATAGCAAATTTGATATGTAGTTTTGTGAATATAAGTGCAGTTTTTGATCAAATTTTTGTTTTAATAAATTAAGAAGAATGCATCCAGAACCCAGAATCGCTTTTTGGGTACTTTCAACCGCATGCCAAATATTAATCCCAAAATATTTGCCAACGATCACATGAGAGTCAGTAAAAATATTTAATTCATGCCTAGTGTTAACATTCCATAATTACTATCCAATGCCACACAAGGCATTTCCTGGTAGTATGCAAGAAAATTTTGAGGAAACGCTCTGGCTGATTTACTTCCATTTTTCTTTTAACTACAGAGCTTATTTATTTTTTTGACTTGTTTTCATTATTTATGAAAACTAGGACTTACCAAAGCATTTTAATTTCGTTGGAAACTATATATATCGTTTCTTTTGAAAAAAAGTTTAAGTAAGAATTTTTGTTTATAGATTAAAAAACAGATTTCATTAAATTTTAGGAACATTAAACATTCAAAAAAAAGACTTACTGCACTTTAGAAATAAGAAGCAATAAGACAATTTCTTTTTAATCTGATCATTTGTGAGTGCTGCTATTATTTTCTGTTAAAAAAATTATTTAAGAAACATTTACAACATGGCATTGTTCTATCGTCAGTTTCATGGCATTTTGGCCAGTTGTATAATGATAGCCTTAAGAATGCTTCAGTTTTTAGCTTTATAATATTGCAAATAAATTTACTTAATAGAATGAGTACTACTTAAAATGATTACTTAATACTCATTCCACCCTAGCCCTGTTGGATCTTTATTGTTGTTGCTTATATAAAAATCAAATACAAAATTTATGGTCATACTGAGCTTCTATATCTTAACTGCATTTTCAGAAATGATGTATCTGATATTTTAATTTTAAGAAATATTGAAAAGGCCTACAGATCTTTATATTGTTAATTTTATAAAATTGACTTTTTTTTTTTGGCATTAATAGTGTTTTTATTTTTATGATCATTTCTATGTTTTTTGAAATCCAAAAAGGTATAATTTTACTGTAGAAAATGTTGTGCAAATATAGAAATAAATGTTAAAATTTAAAAAATAATCATTTAAACTTAATTTTTAAAAAATTCAATAAAAATTATGCATTACTTTAAAACAGAAAAAAAAAATACTATGCTTGGAAAGTGCGCAGTTTACGTATGCATATTTATACAAAAGTGCTTAATTTTTGAGCTAAGGTACTTATAAGTACTTAATTTTTGGTGCAGTTTATCACTACGCACCCTGAAATAGTTTTCATTCTACATGTTTCAAATCGATGTTACTAGAATATATTGATTGATATATTTAAAGTCTTATCAAATCCTATTGATTTGACCTTTTGTGATCCATTGATTTTATTGGAATTCTAATAGCCATATCCATGTTAATTTAATGATTGAAAAAAGTCCACTTGAATAAATGGGGGAGGGGGAGAGGAATATGCCAATTTTAAGGAAATAAGAATTTTATGTCCAGTGGTTCTAAGCAGTTGATCTGTTAACCAAAATGTAGTAGACAGTGGAACACAGAGGATTAAGATCATAATATCTTATGATTTCTTTGAATTAATTATGAATTTTTTTAAGAATAAAGTTTAGACCACACACATCGCAAATAATGGATTATTTTTAGAAATAAACATGTCATTCATCTAGAGATATACATCAATGTTGATTTTGTTGTTGTTTCTTAATTTTACTGATTTTGATCATTTTTTAAGATATTCTTGTAACCTATGCCTTTTTGCCCTCTTCATTCTTATCTTTGACTTTTTCTTGTGAAGACTTGCATGTAGGGTATTAACAATTTCAATGATTTTCTTTTTCTTTTAATTCTGAGATGAAATTATATTATGCATTTTTTTTGTAAACAATTAGAAATCATCTGCTGAAGCCAACTCGGAACCATCATCAAAAATGCATTCATCTTGAAGGAAATAAAATTTTAGATACGAGCAATATAAATTCTAGATCATTCATAAAAAAAATTCCAAAAATTTCTTTTAGCAAAAGTTTTTTGCATTATCACAAAGGAAAATATGTGTCAAATAAATAAAAACACAAATGAATGAAAATGAAAATCATCAAAAAAAATGAATATGGTTATTCCAATAAAATAATGTCTTCAACAACAAAAAAATATTGTAAGTGACTTGACAGGTGCGCTTTACCACCATCTCTATTTATTTGAACCTCTTCTAATCAAATCGTATCCAAATATACTTGTAATGAAAGAATAAAGTGTACAAATGAATTCAAAATAATATTCTATTCCACATCATTGTCAGTAATATTTTTTCATTGCTTAAAACGACTTGTTTTCTGTCTTCCTAGGATACACATTTATTGTGTCAATAATAATGAGCAAAACCGCTTTTTGTTCTCTGTATATTTTTTTATGAATGACTAGAAAATTTCAAGGAATACAAACAAACAAAAAAAAAATAAAAAAATAAGCAAGAAAATTTTTAAGTCATTAATGTAAATTCATCTGGAAGCAACACTAACTTAATATATACATAAATATGCATTTCAGTTGGTATCAAAATAATGAAAGATTGATTTATTTTGTGTTGAAAGCTGACAATCATCAGATAATATTTATAATATTTCAAACAATTTGGAGAAATTTATTTATTTTTTAAGTGGAGGCCTACAAAAATTTTCATAAAATGTAATCTTTTTATATATATGTATCCCTCCTCACCAATTGGTAAAAGTAGAAATTTATATCATTTAATGGCTTATAGTAGAATATGTTATATTTTGGACAAAATTTCAAATTTATGAGAGCAGTTAAGAAAAGAAAAGAATGATTAATTTGCAATTTGAGCAGATTTTTTTTTCTTTTAATAAAAAGCAAATTTTATTGAAATAACTGGAGATTACTATTTTTTAAATCAAAGTTACTAAATTTTATTATTTTGACAAGTTTGTTAATTCTATTTTTAAAATGTATTTTACTATTTAAATTCAATCGATAAACAAGCTTACCAAGAAATTTTAAAATCCCCTTGTATTTATTTGTAAGAACTCTTTAATTTTTCTGTATTTAATATATGAAATGAATAAAATTGCATATAAAAAATTTTTTTCCTCCCTTCTAGAATGATGATGCTTTTGTGATGCAGTTACATGAATGCTATGTAAAAAGCTTGAAGACTCAACTAAATTCTCTTAATTGAACTTAATGAGCATATGAAGAGTCTCTTGCAAACTACATACATGACAAGATGTTGGAAAAGCTATAATGATTCTTTGTTCCTAATACACCAATATTGGTGTGAATTATCACACTTTCTTTATTCTTTTTGACTTCTAATATGAAGTTTTTATTTTTCCTTCTCATTGCTTCTTAATTGAACAGGTTATGTCTTTCCTTTTAAAGAAATCAAACTTTGAAAGTTTGGAACAAAGACTTATGTTTCTACATTTTTCCCCCTTCTTTTTTTCCTTTAATGCAGAAGTATGAATTTGTACTTAACTTACATTTGAATCTTCTTGTAACTTGTTAATTGCATTACCAATGCAAATCAGTGAAAAAAAAAGACATTTTAAATTTAGTTTTCTTTTGTTGAACATGTCATTTAGTGATCTAGAGCTTTATTTTAGAAAGTTTATTATAAAAGAGTTGAGTTTTTGTTGGCAGTATTCTATTCATTACATATGAGTGTCTGCAACATTTTGTGTGCTGTAATGAGATTTTATAAGAATTCTTATAGAAAGTTCTTTACTAATATTCATTAATTGAAAGCTTTTTTAAGATTTAAAATATTAAATCTGATTTTTTTAATTGATGATTCATTAATTTATTTTAATAATGTATCATGTTTGGTACATTTAATTATATATTTAAAAAAGATAATACTTGGCTAAATAATGAATGTAATTTACATTTGTCTTAATAATATTTTTAAAAATTTATTTTAAGTACTATTGTATTTTAATGCATATATTACAAATTTTAGTTGTTTTATTATAACCTATAGTAAAATTGTTTTTACACAATACTTTCCTGTCAGTTATTGTTATTTCATGTCATAAAATTTATCACTCTTCATGCATACTCTTTTTTGTTTTACCTGAATGCTTTTACTTTCATCAACAATTTGAAGTTAAAATTTCATTTTCTGTGAAGTAAAAAAAAATTACTTCAAACCATTTTCATCAAATCATTAGCTAACTGAACCTCAGGTGTAATAGAATGCACGGCAGCAAATTTCTCATGTATAGTGGTATATTTTGGAGAGAGTGATTTTTATGTATATTGTAAATTTGTATTTTAAATTCCAAATGTTTATGCCAAAACAGTGAACGAATGTACATAATGTCTTACTGGTGTTTTTTTCTCCCATTTTTTTTTTTATGTTTTCATTCATATTTTATTCAAAAGTGAATTGTGTATCATAATTATTTGGCTGTAAGTTTTTTTTAAACATTTAAAAAGACTTTCTTTTTAAGTAGCTGTGGATGTTTTCCTTAGCATTAATGTTTCTCATCATTTGTGTAGTTAGCTCCACAGTTTCTATTAAGTGTCTTACTCAAAGAAGTATTTGCTTCATTATCATGTCATTATGCTTCAGCAACATATTCGAGGATGTTCAAAATTTTAAAAACATTCGTATTTAGGTAATATCTGAAATCATTATTTACAAAAATTTTAACCTATAATATGCATCTTATTGAAATTTTATTTTCATGTCTTTAAATCATTGTCGCAAATCTAAAATATATTATGAAAGTATAATCATGTAAAACTAATTTTTAGTTTATGTGAATTTGATAATTTGCAAAAAACTAAATTGTGTTTAATTTGCTTAAAAGAAATTAAACATATATGTGATGTGAAAGCTTTTAGATATTGTTATACGTTTATAAATCGCCTATTATTATTATATTTTTATTACTTCTCTGTGTGCATTAGTTTACAATATATATCAATAAACAGGTTACTAACTATGTAACATGCTTCATCTCATTAAAGTTGTAAAAAATTTGTAAGTTATTATTTTAAGAAAACTATATTATGTGTTTATGCTGTATTAGATCAAGAATGATAGTTTAAATTCTTTTAGAATATCTTTACTAAAGAATGTCTAAACAAATTTGATAGATATTTTCATTAGCAGAGACATGTCTTATTAGTAATTATAGATTGTGCTTGTTAGACACAATTTTAAAGAAAAGTAAATTAAATGTAATTGATAATTTCTAAAATTTTAATAAAAGCCATTTCTTTTCTTTCTCCCATTCCTTTGAAGAAACTTTTCACTTTTAATGTTTCGATTTCATTGTACCTTAGTTTGCACTTTTCAGTTTTAGAGATTGTATTTTTTTTTTAAAAAATGTATATTTGTTCTGGCAGATGTTTAAAGCATTTATTGGGCTAGTTAATGCACTTAACTGAAAATTACTTACTGGTGATGGGAATTTTAGTGCAATAAAAAGTAAAAACTTCCATAAGTAAATTTTAGAGAAGAATGGTCACATTTACATGTAACTAATTTATAAAGGGCCTGTAAGAAAACTACTTTTATCTTTTGAATTCCTGAATAATAAATTAACAAATTTTTTACTGAAATAATTGATATATGTTGTTTTTAAATTTTGTGTTTGATATATGGAATTTCTTTCCTTATTACAATTTTCTTTAAAAATGTACTAATTTGATTTTTTTTTTTTTTTTTTTTTTTTTTTTTTTTTTTTTGAAAAGCTTGAATTAATTCAGTTATTTTTGAAATCGGTGTAAAAATATGCATAAAGAAAAAAGAAATTAGTTATATGAAAAGTAAATATTATCGTACTCTTATGGATTAATACACTTTTTATAAATCTTGCAAATATTTTTGAGTTACTCTATTTTCTGTTGAAAGAAGTAATCCATTATATTATAATTTATTAAATATATTTGCTGTCTAATAAATACTTTGGTTAAATATTAAGTAAAAATCTTATTAAGAGTACATAAAATTATTTTCATATTTTGAAATAAACAATCAGAATATTTTATAATAGCATTTAGCTACATATTATAAGAAACCTGACATCAAATATCTTTTATCTAATTAATGTTGCTGGTGAAATAATTTTATGAAAAGAATGCCGTTTCCGTGTCCCTTATTTACACTTAGATTGGTAAGGAAACAAATTAAATAAAATTTCGTTGCTTCCTTAGTGATTTTTCTGAAATGTTTTAAACTTTTCAGAAATTATTATATCTATGGGGCATCTGAAAAATCTATGTCTTTACTTTATATAATCTGGCTGCCAATTTGTCTTCAAATTATAATACTCTTCCTTGCGAAATGAATTTTTTTTTAATTTAAAAAATTGTAAAAGTATTAAATGTTTTGCCCTTTCATTTTTATTCCTTCGTGATCTAAAGAAACTCATCAATAAAATAAGAGAAATTTTAACAGATTTAACTTTTTTCAGCTCATTGATGTCTGGTTCATTGTTAAATAATATTTATTCTTTATGTTAAACTGTCTTTGAAGAAACTATTTGTAAAGTTATCTTTTAAATATTCAGTTGCTGTGTCACTCTAAAAAACTTTTTTTTTCAGTGTGAATGTATAAACTATGAATTAGTTTTTCTTGCTTTATCTCATATCTGTGATTTGTCTTTCAGATTTTGCTGTAAAATACATGATTGTATAAAACTTTGCCTTACGTATAGTCTATTTTTGAAAAATTAATTTTAATTGAATATAAGCATTTTAATGGAAAGCTAATTTTGTATTTATAGTTCTCTTTAATAATATTTAATCAATTACTGAAAAAAACGTTGAACTTTATTTTATATTTGTAATTTGTCTAATAATTGAACAATCGAACTTCGAGTAACTATACATATCTGCTACCAATTACTAAAATACTCTTATCTGATTAAATTGGTCGGTATAGATACTCTAATAATAAATATTATTTTGTTTTTGTGTTGTCATTATATGTATGTATATATATGTTGAATTTGTTCCTAGTTTAATGGTGAACCATTTTTAAATATTTAATTTATGTAGAATTTGTGATTGAGAATAGTGAATTTCCAAAAATAGAAATGTTCAGTATTTGAAAGATTTTTATCACTAAGCTCATCAACTTTATTGTCCAAAGAATTAGTGTAAAATTTTAAATAAAACCCTATAATTATCATTTATTAAAGGTTTCTTTTATCGTTAAAAACAAGCTAGAATTATCTTGAGTTTTTAATTGCGAAATTCAAACTTCCATGCTAGGATTTTTAAATACATTGTGTTTAGTGTAATTAGCATAATTATAGCTTAAATTTATAGCTTTTCAATATTCTGAAGGGAATTGATTTCATTGTAATAGATTTTTTAAAAAAAAAATTTCAAAGGCCTATTTGCACTTGGAATTGAAGCCCATAATTTAAATACATGTTAGATATTCTACCACTGCCTTTATTATGCTACATTTTATTATTATTTCTGCGTGAATATTGTAGACTTATCTTATTTTCTTTATATAATGGCATATTTTAAAAATTAATGTAAGATTATTTATGTTTTCCTGATATATTGAACTTCCAAAAAGAATTTTACGTTTCTGAATAAAAGTAGGGATGATTTATCAAATAGCAATGCAAAACTCTGTAAAAAAAGTTTGTTATAGTGAATAATATTTTTCGATTAATTTGATTTATATTATATTTGCAAATCCATCATTGCACAAAATAGGAAAAGAAAATAATTTATTTTTTTATAATACTATTTTTAGGGGATCATAAATATCGGCATCCACAAGACCAAAGCTAATTGTTCAAATTAAGATCAAATTTATGGAGCCAAATATGATTAATAATTAAAATAAAAAAAACATTTCACTAAAGTTTATTACTCATAAACTTTAGCGAAATGTTTTTATATCTGTGGATCTAAATTGCATTTATTCATTGGTAATTGGTTGTACAATCAGAGCTTGTAATATCAAATGATAGTCGTGGATGACTCATTCTGATGTTGCCAATACCATTATTTATCCATTAGAAAAAATTTCTCCTGATTGTAGCAATAATATATTAGCTTTTAAAGAATAAATTAGTTCTTGTAACTTAAATATCTGCTAATATGGTACAGAAATGATATTAATGAGATTGTGTTATCTTCTATTGTGTTTATGTATTTGAGAAAAAATACATTAAAAATGCTTGAGTGAATTCATTATGAAAATAAATGAATTGTTAGAAATTTCTCCTCTAGTGATTAAATTAGTACCCAAAGTGCTCAGAAATTCTTTTGAAATCAAATTATGCTTTAATTAAAATAGTTGCATGTTTATGTAATCTGTTTTGTATATGCATATCTGAAAATTTCTTGAATTGTTTCTTGAGAGAACATGAATATGTTCACCATTGTAAATGGCTTAGAGAAAATTTTGAATATTCTGATTAAAATCATGGCAGGAAAACAACTGCTTATTCACTGTACTCTGAGATAGGTATTTTAAATGTCTATAAAATTTTAAGATAATTTCCACATATTATCCAAAGTGTATTTTTGCTGTCACTTTTTACTTTTTTCAAAGTACATGGCATTTTTTATTATTTTAAGGGAGGCAATTGAGCTATAATATACATTTATAGTTTCCATATAATATAAATTCTGTATAATAATTAAATATCTAGGTAACATTGGAAGTTGTTTATGCAAGCAATTATATGATGGTTAATTATATCTCTTGAAGATTAAATTTCTTTTCTCTGAAACTTTTGAAGCAGTTAATTATTTAATAAATAGTTGTAGGCTTAGAGGACTGGGCCTTAAATTACATTTTTTGGCATGCAGTCAAAACTTAGAACTTTTGAAATATGTGTTAGTTTTAGGAATTTTAAGAAACACTTAAATATAAATCAATTATCTGCTTTTAAACTGATCTTGAAAAGCAGGTAAAGCCATTTCAGCTACTTAGGAGGGGGGTAATGCTTGGAGCATGTCATTTATCAGGTTATAACCTTAAATTATTATTTTCATTTGAAGTACAAAATTTTCTGCTTGCCTGTTAAACCTTTTTACTTTTTTTAATAAATGCATTTATTGAAGACAAATTTTCTATTTGCCCTCAGGGCATATTTTTTCTTTAGATTGTTTTGGAAGTGAGCCAAATTTTTCATGGTACATCTCTGTTGTATCATCATAATACATTCACAAGTATGCATATTTTCTATCCAAATGTTTATAAAAGTTTAGAAATGCCACTTAGTCTTTGTCATTTGAAATGAAAGGCCAGTACTATGTTATTTTATGCTTTCATCCAACAGCTTAAAATGTATATTGTAAAATATAGAGATATGAAATGGAACTATTTCATAGTACTATAGAAAGAAATCGGTAAAACTTGGGAGTTTATGAGCACACTGGGTATTATGTTTTTCAACAAATATATTTTTTATTGAATACAAAAAACTTTGTAATTTATTTATTATTCACTTTATATCTTTTCTTGTTGTACATACAGTATTTCTGTCATTTAAAAAATATATTTCTTTCAAATCATTTTGTACTAACAATGTAGGACACTACTGAATCATAAAAAATACATTTCATCCTGTATTTACCATCCACAGCAAAGAATTGTGATTCATTTTTCTTTTTCTGCATCAGGAGTATAAATTTTACACATATTTACTGTTGGATGTAAAAGAATTTTATACATCAGGTTATTAAAAATGTTTAAGAATAGTTCTAATGTAATAATAAATACAATTGGTGCACTTTTGTGTTATAACAGTGTCTATTAATATTTTCATATTGACTGTTCTTGCTGTGTACTGCTATGAAAGTGTAGTTATTCTGCTTCAATGAGGAATTTATTTCTTCTGAATATTATATGTTATTTTCTTCTATTACTAAATGTGTGATTATATGTGTGTATATGTATCTACATGAAGCAAATTAATATTTTTTTGGTTTAACACATTAAGTACCAGTAGTCTATAAAATATATATTGATATGCATACACGTATATATTTATGTGTGTATTTATATATAGTATATAATTATGTAAACTATATAGGACATCATTAGATATGTTTGACATTTTGTAATCGGTTTCTTTTCAAAATCAAATGAAAATTTTAAGCTTAATGTTTGTTGTTACAAACAAAAAATTGTTAATATTTGAATGATTAGAAATACACTAGATATATATGGAAATTTTTACTGAAACAAAACAAGAAGAATCGAAATGGTACTTAATGTGTTTACATTTTAAGAGCTTTTGAGATATATAATTTTTATTATTGGATATTATGCATTTATTCTAATAAGGAACATATTATAATAGACTTGTGCAGTTTTTTTTCCCCCAAAATATCTTATTTATATTAAGGGTAGTAAAATAAAGAATCGATATTTGAAATTCATCTAGTATATGAAATATTTTATAACAAGGAGGCTCTTTGCTTGTTAATTTCATTTTGAAAGTTTTAGTATAATGATAGTCAGGTTTTATTTTTTGTTTTTAAATTACAATTGTTTCATATTAACTATTAAAGAATAGAATTTTAAAAAAAATTATGCTTGCGTAGTTCTGAGCCAGTTTAGGGATATTGTCTTATGTTACTTTGGACCCGATATAATAAATCAAAAGCTGTGAAATACTTGACTTTCATAGAAGACAGTTTGAGTTCATTAAACAATAGTCTGTGGTGCATCAGATTATTTATGGTATTAATTTAATGTCTCTACTGTTATTTTCTATATAAAATATTATTTGGATTAAAAATATAATAATTCAAAGCATTCTCTTCCATATTTATTTTGTTTTAAAATTTAAACTATATTGAAAATATTAAAATGAGCATATTTGTTTATTGCATTTTGCTCACCCATATTTAAAAAATGCATGATTTTCTAGTCACTTTCATTTAAAATTTCTAGCATTTATATATATATATGGGTGTATGTGTAATGTGTAACTTGTAAAGAATTACAATTTCTTTTTCTTTAATTTTACATGAATAGATTCTGATTATGAATAATTGGATCTAATATCAGAGGTGATTATGATTTGTTCCTTTCTTTATAACTGCCATAAAACTTAGCCATTGTTCATACATTCCTTCTTTCAGTAAAAGTGATATAAATTTATAAATTGCTCAAGTATAATGTTACATATACTTCTAATAGAATTATTTATAAAATGTTAATTATATCTTTAAAATTTCTATTTTCTGATTTATATTTCATTCATTGTGGAAAAATCATATGAACACCTCTAATGATTTTTATTATTGGTCATTGATATTTTTTTTTTGTTCATTTATTATCAAACCCCATCTTTAAAAAAAAATAAAAAACTTTGTGCTGTGGTTTGTGTAATTTGTGCATTCTGGTTTTATCCATGAGATGCATAGCTGTTTTAGACAAGTCTTTTAGAGAAATATATTTTTACTTTGCAGTTGCATATAGTTAAATTGGATTTATTTAGTTGCTAATTAAGGGGTTTTTTTTTTTTTTTTTTTTGCAATATTTGTACTGTTTTTAGTGTATGAATGCTAGTTTTTGGATATTATGCAATTTGCTGTTTTTCTGAAAGATGCAATTTATTATTTCTTTTCTAAATGATAGTTCTACTTTTTTTTTTCTTTACTTGGCGATTATTGACTTTTGCACAAAATGTTTTTACAAAATAAGTTAAGAAAATAATTAAATCAGTTTTTATTACAAACACATAAATATCGAACAATTGCTTAAACCACTAATGTTAAATATAATTTGATTGAGTTTCTTATTTTATGCAGCTAAGCAAACTTATAGTGTCATTCTAAAAATGAAAATTGAATCAGTTTAGTTTCTTCATATGATAGTGAGCATTTTTAAGAGTTAAGAGATACAGATGAAATTTGTACATTCAAAATATTTTGAAATTCTCTCATGCTAAAGATTTATATATCTTCATATATAGTTTTTCACTTAATATTGTCAAAATATTTACCAAAGGTACTTCCTAATTTCATTATTTTTTCAGATTCTCAAAGCAAGATATTTATAAAAAATAATTTTTTTATAATTATATCTATAATGGATAATTATACTAAAGTATTTTCACTGAGCAGTGGGTATTCTTTTACTTAATTCTAAATGCAGTAAAAAATTTTAAAATAGTAAATCAAAGGAAATTATTACAATTTTCGAATTATAAAAATGATTAAAAATAGAAAATGATTCTTTTTTAGATTTTTTTGTTTAGTTTTGTGTTGTTTATTTGTTAGGTATGTATTCATTTGGATATATTTTTATTTCCACTGTGATAATTTTGCATTGCAGTTTTTGAACCTTAACGTATATGTTCACAAACATAAATTTTAAAGCTTTTGGGCCTAATGGTAAATGAGACTGAATTCTGAAATTCAGTGCAGTCTGTTTCGACTTTACTCTTTGATGTATCTTGAAAGTTATTATAACCAAAATTGAATTTTCATGTGCAAATATAAATTTCATATATATCTTTGAATATTGAAGTGATTTATATATATTTTGGTATTTTGTACAATAATTTTTCTGATTTCCTTTTGTTCACTGAATTAAGTACAAAACTTCCTGTAATTACTCAGTCATGTACTTGATAAATCTCATTTTGTTTTTATTATTAAGATGATGAAGTATTTTTCCGTTTTTGCAAATTAGTGTTGTTAACCTTTTTTATAGATGTTTGGGTGGAAATGTAGTGTATGAAATATGAAAATATATTTTGTAACTTTTTCATTAGAAAGCCATCTTACATGCTGATTATGTTATAAACGTAAGTTTAAATGATTTGTACTGTATGCATTTATTTAAATATAACTTTAGTCATGGTTTATAACATCTGACTGCATTACAAAATTGTAGAATATGTGAAATATGCAATCAGCGATTGATATTTGTGCATTTAAAGTTATTTTTTTTCCCCCTGTTTCAAGACTATTTTTTTTTTAATTTTTTTAGTTGATTTCTTTAAACGTCAGTGTTGTTAATTTCCTACTCTCAGAAAAAAAGAATTAGAAACCAAAATATTAGCATATGAATATAAGAGCTTTAATATTTCTTGATGAATAATAAAAAAAAATTATTGTTGGTTTCTAGTTGAATAAAGATACTATTGATTCAGTTTCTAAAATTTAATTATTTTGCCATTTTAAATATTTATAACAGTCTTTTTCAAGAATATCATGTTTGAAAAGAGTTAAAACATTTTCTGCCCGCATACAATCCAATTAATTTTGTAATATTGTGTAAATATTTGTTATTAACAATATTTTTTCTTCAAGAGTAATTTTGCTATCGATTTTTGTTATGTAATAGAGGTGTTTTCTTTTGCTTACACTTAGATTTATAATTATTTTAAAATTATTCATTATTTTGAGTGGAAGTGTTTTCATGTTGATTGAATTGGCGTACTTTCTTTAAAGTGACCTTGAACGATGTCTTGGAAACATTTGGTTGTACAATGATGTTTCATTTCCGTTAGAATGAGTTTTGAAATTATGTGAACAGGTTACTTTTTTTTTTTTAAAGATTATTATTGTTTAGTGAACTTTATAATTCAAGTTTTGTTTACACTGCTGTCATTTTGTTTCTGTACATAATACGAATATATTTTAGTTTATTCAGTAGAATATTGATATAAAATATTTTAAATTTTTTTAAGCAATTTAAAGCCAATTTTATCATATTATATATTTTATAAAGAAATTCTTTTGATAAATGTTTAAAATACCTGTAAATTCTGTAGCTTTTTTGTTTTTGAGAAATTTCACATTCAGCACATAGATCATAATTCAAAAAAATTATATGTATGTTTAATATTTTATGTTCATATTTGTAATAGTGGATTTAATATAATTTGAAATCGATTATCTGATGGTTATGTTTGAATAATTAACCAATTTTATTTTCATCTGTTCCTAAACTTAAGATCAATTCTAGGGAAAAGTTATCATTGTATAAATATGAAATGGAATATATATTCTTATATTTTCATTCTCATGATGAGATGTTTTTGATTTGAATGATATTTTCTGCTGAAATGTAAGAGGAGTTATCAATATTTTAAAATTATAATTAGTTACAGTAATTTGATACTGGACTCAAATGAAGTGTTTTCAAAATGAATGATTTGATACAATAGTAATTTTGCTCATTAAAATATTGTTGCTTGTAATTCCTCCCTTTGTTCCTTTTTCAGATTTTATACAATGATTTTTCTTTTTTGTTAAATGGAACATTTACACTTCTATATTTTTGAAACCGAAATAAAAAAAAATTTTTTTTTTTTTTTTTGGAAAAAGTGCCAATGTCTTAGTTGTTGCTTTTATGAGTATAGTTTTAATATTTCAATTCAAGATGGTTTTTTATAGATATATTTTTTCCTCAAATGTTAGTTAATGTTCTGGATGATAATGTAAAAAAGTATTTCTCTATATTTTAGTTGTGTGACAGCATGTTAACAAAACTTTTTAATGCCAAAATATATCTATTAATTTAAGTGAATAATAAACATCTGTGTTAAAAATTTAATTTTGTGAAATGTATTTAAAAGGGAAAAAAATAAATGTTATTGTTTTGTCTTGCTGTGTTTTTCATGATACGTTTTAGAGTTTATCCAATGTTAGTAATATATCAGTTGTTCTAATTTTAAATGCTAAGATATTATTCTTTTAAAATATGAAATAGCTGTCTAACTTGAACAACATAATCGTTTGCTGTTTATTTGGATATTGACTTTATTAAGAATTCATGTGTTTTTACTTTTTTTCCCCCTTACATTCACTTATTATTTTATTTTAAAAAAAAGATGGTGTTAAAAACCAGATTATGTTTCTCCAAGTTTTAATGACCTATGTGATGCTGTTAATCCCCCCACCCCTCCCTTCTGGCTCTTGTTGAGTGACATTTGCTGCCCCTATATCTATCTCTCGGCTCTGTAGAATATATGTAAAGTATCACACATGTTTTATTTTAAAAAATGATAGTATTTCTTTGAATGGAATTCATTTGAACCTATTGTGTAAAGGAATGCTGACATTCATCTGAGGTCACAATTATGAGGTACCTCTTTTGAGGAAGGATTATTCTTTTATATGCCCTTCACTAAAAACTGTACCCTTAACCATCTGCCTCCTGAAGGCAGTTTAAATCTGAGTTCAGTTGTGTACGAGGATTTGTTTACTAATGGAAGGCTGAACCGTTTTCACTTTCTCATATGCGAAGTATGGAGAAAGTATTGTAATCGTCACAAAATTCGGGATTTTGACGAATCTCCATGTTTTAGACCTCCCTCGGTTCAGAAAACACATTTTTTGGAAATTTCTGCCTATGACAAAGATTACTCAAAAAATTATTTGAATTCACTCTATGGTTTTTACGCCTAATTTGTAGATTTCTATCAAATTTTGACCCAAAATCTATTCAGAGGAGGTCTTGTTTGTTCGGCTTTTCGTATATCAGTTAACAAATAACTGGAAAACCTAAGAGAGCAAGATAGAAAGAAAAAAAAATCGGCACACAGATTTAACATCTATATTCTAGATACTTATGAAATTTTGTACCAAATCCAATGAAGAGTTGGTCAGTCTATACTTTTAGAAGCACGTAAACGCAGTGACACGGCTGTCAAATTTCGTTTTTCTAGCATAATGCCTTCTTGGTGTTGGGATAATTTTTTTCCCCATCAGTGTATTTAAAAACGTTTAAGGTAAAGTATTTTGATCAAAGTATTTTTTTTCAAAGTTTTCTATTGAGCGTGTAAAAATGAGTGAGATTTATTTAAGGATCATTTGAATAATATTGAATTTTTTTGTTGTTTAATTAAACTATTCAAATTTTAATTAATGATTTCAGAAATTTCAAATTTTGGCAAATTTTAAAAAACATTTTAGCATTAAAAAGTTTTAGTATAGGCCTTTCAAAGGCTTCCTCCAAAATTTTGAATCGTGAATTTGTTTTAAAAAATGAAGTTATATCACTGGCATCTACTTTGTTCATATGGCTTCTTGTATCTTGAGAATAAAATTTCATGTCTTGTATTTTACATTTTTTTTTATTTAAACCATATAAGGTTTTAATTTTAAGGGGAAAAAAACAAATTTATTAAAAATATTTTAAGAATTTAATTTTGTTAGGAAACTAAAAAAGAAAATACTTTTATTTTGATTATTTTTTACTAATTAGCTTTTTTTTTCAGTTTAATATCGTGATGCTTGACAATCCTTCTTTTGATCTAATTCTTAACTATGGGATTCCTATTGTGTATAGCTGGAATTTAATTATTAATAATTCGATTACGAAAATATTAAAAATGTGCATTGTATTGAGAACACAAAAATGCATCAAATTTCAAAACAATAGTATGCAACTAATTAATAAGTTTAATACGGCTTGTCAATTTTTTTTTTTTTAATTTGCTGAATCATCCAGAAAAGTTATATATTCCTGTGTTCTTATTTTTTTATTCCATTTCTTATTTTCTGTAATAAAAATTTACCCAGCTTATATATCCTTCATTATAAATAGTACTTTCATTCATATCTATAGAAAGTTTAATAAATAAAAAAGCAAACTTTTTAAAATTAATATCTTGTTTTATAATAATATTTATTTTGAAAGTTCATTTTTATTAACATTTGGAAACTTCATAAAATTAACTTCTAATTCCTCCCATAATCTTAAAAGTAACCGATATGCAAAAGCAAGTCGTCACTGTCAGATATGATTAGCTGACAAGACCCCCCTCCCCGTCAAGGACGTCTCTGATAATAACATGCTTATAATATGCACTCCACGTTTGCAGCATAAGTCAACCCGCTCGCATGGAACCTACTCCGCCGTTTTGAGCTGCTTAGTAGAGCGAGAGTTAATATGAACTAAAATGTGTGCAAGGTTATATTTTTATGTATAATGTACTTTTCAAAATTAAGAATTTGAATTTTTATTATTTATCTTTCACTGTAAAGTTCTCATTCTTGCAAAGAAACTATCAATCAAAAAAATCATCATGAAATTCAATTAAAAGTAAATATTTCCTGAATCAAAACTAAAAAAAAGATGCATTGTGAAAGTACATACAGAGAACGCTAATACTGCTACATCTAAAATATAATGAATTTAAACAAATTAGAAATGAGTAGTAAGTTTAAACGCAAAAAATGGAACTAAAAAGAAAGGATGAATCCCCTCATAGAAAAAATCCCTGCCTGAGGGTGATCCTTGAAAAAGTCTTCAGGCCGGATTCGTCATTTTTTCCTTTTTAGTTCCTTTTTTTTTTTTTTTTCATTTAAATTTAATATTTTTTTCTAATTTGGTTTACATACTTGTCTAACGCATAACTGTAATCAAATGTTTAGGCATCAATATGTTTGAAGCTGAATTTTTAAAAACTGTTGTTGCTGTTTATAAAGAAAATAGTTTTTTCTGAAGATAATACTAGATAGACAATTATAATAAAATAATTGCTTTTTTTCCCTCCCTTTTGATAAAAAAAAATATAAAGCAGTTCGATCATTAATTGAACTAGAACAAATTATATGTTTTAAAAGCTGCTTACTAATAGTTTTTTTTTTTCTTTCCACTATTTATCTACCTTCAGTATGCGAGCTAATGTATCCAATAAATGCGGTCTGTGTGTATTTTAGATAAAATTCTCATCATCTCCTATAATTAGATAAATTGCAAGGATGTTGGATGTTTCATTTCTCAATTTTCCATTTTTTCGCATCACAGTGGGTTTACAAATACTAGTAACAAAAGTATAAATAAATTTAAGAAAAGGGGTTTTTTAAACACATTTTCATTAATATATTAAAATGTCGAGCGTTTATTTTAATTATTTTACACTTTTGGCCTTCAACTAATTATTATAATCACTGGGAATCTTGAAATCAATTCTTAGTTTCATTCTTAAATAGCGCCAGTTTATGGAATTAAAATTAATAATTAAGTTTTGGAAATGTTTGAAGTATATATTATCATAAAAGAACAAAATTTACAGACTCTTGTGTACCAAGAAAAAGAAATCAATGCCGATTACCAAATGCCTCCTTTTTCTAGGTTTCAAACAAGTCGTATTAAATAAAAAATATGCAAAAGTGGTAGAAATCTAATTGCTAAGCACGATTTTATGAGAATTGAATTTATGATGATGAGTTTCATAACAACAGGTATTAATGGATAGAGATGTTCACATTTCACAGAAGTAACTACAAGTAGTCTTTCTACACTGTCTTCACTTTATTTTGAAGAAGTGGTCGCCAAACGAGAAGATCACGAGGCCACTTGCCTTCATACAGTTGGTTTATCCTTTTCTTGGAGTAAAGAAAACCTACAACACTAGGAAAAAGAAGAAGGAAAAAAAAAAAAAAAACAGTGTGAAAGTTAAAATTTCATTAATCCATTAGATCAAATTGAACATATTGTTTATTTTTAACGTTTTGGCACTACATTTAATACGATTAAGTCTTAAAAATTGGCGAATTGTTAGGCAGGATCGTATCATAATTTAAAGTATAATCAAGATTAAATATTTCTTTTGTATCAAGTAAAAGAATGAATAAATTAAAGAGATTCGAGCCTTGATCCAAAACAACGTAGAACGGTTAAGGTTTTTTACTGGCTTAATTATTACTTTAGATTATTTTTAAAAATTTACTCTTAATTTCATAGCAGCGATAAAATGCAGACAAAAAAAAAGTATTTTACATTGGCGTAATGTGCATATGCGTAAACTACAATAACTAAAACAATAAAATAATTTTATACTCTTAAAAAAATTATTCAAATTTAAAATTAGCATCAGTGAAAAGTTAATTTTCTTAATTTTAAGGTGGTGGAAAAATGTTTTATGTGCAATATTATGCTCCGAAATTATCGAGATAAAGCATTAAAATTTAGATTAATTTATATTTAAAATTTTGAAAAATATTTTCTTAGTATCGCCTGTTCTAAAAGTAACTAGTTGTCATATTTAGTACTTCCGTAAGACTAATAATGCACTATAAAGCATTCTAATTGATTTTTGTATAGTACATATAGCAATTTAAAAATAGCATCCAATTATAAATAAAGGATGCCGTGATCTGGTGTTAAGATGTCGATATCAAAACCGGAGGATTTCAGGTTCGAAATCCGATTTTACCGAAGAACAACGCTGTATGATGATCTGATGCACGTTTAATCCACCGGGATCAAATGTCCTCCCTCTGGTGTGGTGCAAGAATTTAAAATTGTACAGTTCAGGTATCGTACTCTTCATCTGACCGCGATTCAAAATTATGCGGTCCATCTCCAAATAGCAGTAGCGTTACTTTAAAATGAGATGTTAAAATAATTAAACGAAACCAGATTACGAATATTATTAAATTAATAATTTGATAAAATTACAATTTCAAGTCTGGCATCATTATCTTTTCTTTCAGCGTTCGCAAATATCACTTCAAAATGATTCTTTACTTTTGTGGCAGTCGATACCGAAATGGGGAAAAATACAACTATTCAACTTACATTTTGTATACATCTGAGAAATATTGTGCTCCCCACAGCATGAACAAGAAGGGCTGGTAGGCCACCCAAGATTCATACAATTTGTTGACGGATGCCACCAAGGCGAGATGAGCGCATCTTTCAGATGTCATGTTCACACACTCATAATGGTCGTAATCTTTTTGCAAAATCTGAAATAAGTTTTTTTTTTATTAGAATTAACTGTCTTGAAAAGGAATTTATTTTTAAGTAAATTTTTTGAAATACCAAATGAACGTTGCACCATAACAGATTCAAGCAATGCTTTCATGAAATTACCTAGAAATTTAGTACCAAAAGGTCTTAACAAGCTTATCTGCCCAAGAGGATAAAACCAGAAATGTTATCTTTAATTAAATTGAAATAGTAAAGAGAGAGTAATAAATTAAAGTAAACTAAATTAAAATTCTCCAGGTATTTTAATTTTAGGATCGAATTCATGGTTACATATTAAATTGATAGATATGAGTAATCAGTGCAACATTATTGCCGTAAAAATTATGAAAAATTTTGAGATTAAATTTTTAAGAATTCTCTCAAGGAATGATATCGGATTCACTGTCCTTGAGATGTCATTTACAATTTTATTTCTTTCTTAAGAAAAAATCAAAAGCAGAGTATCAGAATACAATACTTAAAATAAGAATGAACTGATAATGTTTAAAGTAAATGCAAGTAATTAGTAATATCTGCCAAATAGTCATAAAGTAACAAACATTTCGTAAATGAAAATAAAATTTTCAAACCTTATCCGTTGAAGTTGTGATTGTCTTTTCAAATATGGAGGAGCTAAAGATTCCTGGACACACAGTCGTCACGGTTATGTTATCTCGATTGTACTCCATACGCAGGGCTTCGAAATATCCCTGAAATAATTTCAAACATATGAGAAATGGAAAAGAAAAGTGATTCTTCTAGATTCAACGGTTACAATAACTGAAGAACAAATTTGAGATTTAATCAACTGAGTTGTTTTCTAATACTCAGCTTGCAACTGAAGAGATAAAAAATAAACTGTTGTTAATTATATGTAACACGATTATTAAAAACAAAAAAATGACACAGATAATATATATATAAGCATTATTTTATGTGAAGCAGAATGCAGGTGCGACAAGCAGTGAAGACTTTGAATTGTTTAAGTTCGCTTTAATCCATCCCGGGAAGACATAATTTATTTACAAAAAGGCGCGGACAAAACACTTCCGCCAGAGAGCGTCACACAAGCAGAAGTGCGGAAGAGCGAGAAATAAATTATCCCTCGTCTTATATAACATGACATATTGATAGGGGAAAATATTTTTTCATAGTGCTAATATATTATTAAGATTCTGATACGGATTTCTGACGCATGCTAATCACAAGCAAGGGAAACACGGGGATCTCTTAAAAAGAATGTGCTTACTGGACATTTTTCTAGCTCTTCATGCGAAGCGTGTGAAAGTGTCGGCTTTTAGCCTATTCAGCAGTTTTACAAAGCTTCTCTTGAATTAATTAAGTAGAAACAGTCTAATCAGATCAGGAAATAAGAGAATATTTTAGAATGACTTTGATATGGGTTAAATTAAGATAAAACTTTGTAAATTGATTAGAATTGAAATCGGAATTTAAAATATCATTACATACATACACACACACACACACATATATATATATATATATAATATTGTAATAATATTTTAAAATTCAAATCCAAATTTATTTCCAAAATTTTTATCTTAATTTAACCTGTATTAACTTAATTCTAAAATTTTCTTTTATTTCCTGATTCAATTCCTCCTTTTTTATTTAATTAATGCTACAGAAGCTCTGTAAAAATGCTTAAATCAGTGGCTCTCATGCTCCGAGTGAAGGGATAAAAAATTTGTTAATCTAAACAAATTCTTTTAAAAAATCTCTATATTTCCCTTATCTAAATCGCCACGTGTAAAGAAATCTCTATCAGAGTCTCATAGTATATAATCATGGGGATGAATATTTATGTCGCCCTTTTCTTTTTACGCTTTTCTGCTTTTGTATCGCTTGTGAATGGATGTGTGGTGAAAGTTTATAAGCCAGTTAACAACGTCGCTGTACGAGCAATTGCTCTTGTATTGTGGTCATGTTACTGGGCTGCGAACCAAAAGGTTCCAGGTTCTAACCCCGCGCATCTCAATTACCTAAATTGGTGATCTCGAACGATGAACTTTCAGCCTTTGTACAGCTGTTGTGATGCCATCTAGCCACAGCAAACCAATGTCGTCAGACTCACTTGACGCAGCAACCACTCACCCACACACGTTCGCCATGACGCTGGGCGTTACTCAAATGGGTACAGGCGCATTAGAATCAACAGCTAATACATCACCACTCAACAGCCATATAGTTCGTCTTACCTCCGACTCACTGGAGGGAGGTTCTGTGGTGAACGCTTATAAGCTATTTAACAACTACTCTGCCCGAGCAATTGCTCTTGTAATGTGGTCATGTTACTGGGCTGCGAATCACAAGGTTCCAGGTTCTATCTTCGCTCATCCCCAATCCACCGCAGATATCAGTTCGCCCTCGCTTCTTGTACATAAATTGTACCTCCTGGGATGGAATAAAGCGAAGTTTAAAAAATACAAAATGTCCTCTCTCTTCAGCTTCAAAAATATGTGTTTACATATACATGCGTGCGTACGTACATACCTACATACAAATAAGACGTTAACATACGTGGCAAAGAAGTTTTATTATTGTCGAATGCTAACGATCAAATGTAAATAAACCTTTATACGAACGCTTTAGACTGCTTCTTTGCACACTTTTAAAGGTGAGATAATTTCTTTGTTTTTATTTACTATGCTTAGCTTATTAATGGAGCTGCAAAATATTATTGAAATGCAGAGGAAAGAATTCGCCGCTTCCCTTAAAACTCCATTCAATCAAAAGGAAAGAGATCTTAACGAAATCAAGATTCTGGTGTCAAACTGAAAGTTCAATATAGCGCGAAATTAGGCTTAACGGTTGTTAGACGAAAAGTCATCTCTCTGACATGCATCGTTAAAGCATAAAATCCATTATGTCACAAAATATAAGATATTTGATGAAATAATTAGAAATTCTATGAAATAACTGGAATATGTACTATAACAATAACATGTTTGCATTTTAATTAGCTCAAGCAGTTATTTCTTATGAGCTAATTCAATTCATATGTGTCAGTTTTATTAAATAGCAAGGGGAAATTTCAATAAATATTTTCCTTATTAATAGTTTAACACTAAAAAAAAAACTCAGTCTGAGCGAACAAGTTAGCTATAAAAGTGGCCGCAAATGATTTCAAATATTGATACATTTCGCAACTTACAAGGCATTATGAGCTTCGGTTTGTCAAACGATGCAGTTCGTCGTCCTCTTTCTAAATGAAGGGAATCAGAATATCGATTTGTCTTTCTCGCCAATACGCCAATTTAATTTTGAAAAGGAAACTAATCGGGAGGTTTACAGTACAATATTTCGTAAAAGTTTTGAAGTTTCTATAATAGAGTGTAAATTGATTCCATTGAGCTATACAATTATATTTATATATTTTTTATTTATTTGGTAACCCTAAATAAAAAAGATATCTTTTTTATATGGAAACATTTTCCGATTATACATTTTAATCATGCTTTGCCAGATAAAAATTTATACTGTGCTGTACGATTAAAAAATGAATCATAAAAAGAATTTATTGGAAATTCGAAACTCTAGTTTGATAAAACGTAACAAGAAAATATTTTAGGATTGATTCATGTATCATTCATTCATTATTTTTTAAAAAATTTTTTTACCTTATTTATTGTTTTTTTTTTAATTATATAGAAGAGTCACAAGAAATGTATTTAATATCATCATTCGATGTAATGAATAAAATCGGCCAATTAAAGTAATGAATTGCTTTAAAATAAATATACTTCACATTATTTTTAAACTTTATTTTGATCTTATTTAAAAAGTGTTTGGAGTATTAAAAAGCGTATCATTAAAAAATTATTTTTCAAATTTTAAAATGTTGTAAAAATTATTTTTGTTCAATAATATGCTCCGAAGATATTGAGGGGAAATGCAGAAAAAATTCTAATTAAATAATCCTGAATTAAAAGCCAAATAAAAACTTGAAAAATGTTTTATTGATAACTACCTATTGCCTAATGAGTAACTATGTGCAAAATTTAAACAACAGCCTAGCCTGTAGGATGTTTTCAACTATTTTTTAATAATGCACTTCGCATCGTGCACACAATATAATGCAATTTACAAAAAAAAAAAAAAAAATTATGGCCAGTAAACTTACCATGCTAAAATGATGGCTCTAGACTATATTTCTTAATTTACTTTGATACAGAAGGTTAAAATATTTTTCAAAAAATGATTTTTCTTGATGATGGAGTAATTTTAATTTTATATGGAATATAATTTACACAAACGTTACCAGAATGAAAGCACACCGTAAATGGCCAGACGCGAATCTCAAAAATACAGTCGATCAAATATTACATTCATGCTGGTAATACAGCCGAAAGTCGTTAATAAAGTTTGAATGGAGTCAAGGGGCCCCGCAATAATTTAATTTTGGGATCTTTTGCGCACCTTAAATAATGGGAAAAAAGAAGAAAAAAAAAATATGAACCCTTTGAGTAGCGTAAAATATCGTTAGATGACATCCACTATAACATTTGTTATACGATAATGACCCTACTGGTCATTATTGTATAATACGCATCAGATCCGGGGAAAAAACTGCCGATTTGGTGGTTGGTTCTCGCTCCCTGGTGAGTGCAGTAATATAGTAAGAACAAGTTCTGTTTTTTCACAATTAGTATTTTGAATTATAAGCCAGCAGCAGTTCAGAAAAAGTAGTTGAAAAACAATGCAAAATCAATGCAAAACAATGAAAAACAATGCAAAATCAATGCAAAACAATGAAAACAATGAAAAACAATGCAAAAGTTGAAAAAAAATTATGAAAAAATAATGATTTTTTTTAATACTAGTCGAAATGTTTGTTATACAACCCGCAACATCAGTTCCGATTTTAAAAAATAGAATAAATTAATAAAAAAGTACAAAAAGCATACTTACGTGAAGAGCATGTTTCGTTCCACAATATGATGCAGTTGAAGGAATACCTGAAACAAAGAGCAAAATAAATTTTAAATCGACACCTATTTCATGTCTGTGTAATATACAAAACAGTTTTTAAAACGTGAAGTTATGATACCTCGAAGTTTAGAGGATAGATGAATCTGATATTTACATTTTTCATATGTCCACTAGAAACATTCATGCGTACAATGAA
>JAPMOR010068493.1:340592-368524 GCA_026543865.1 Argiope aurantia | reverse complement strand
ATAAAAATCAAGTTAAAAGGAAAAACAAATAACCAAATAACCAAATATATATATATATATATATATATATATATATTACAAGGCATTTTTTCGACATTTATTGGAGAATAAAATAATGAAATTTATGACTGCAAAAAGTATTGTGTAATAAGAGGTTGAATTTTTCTAGGAACTACACTTATTGAATAAACAGGTAAAATATAAGGTTATTAAAATATATAGTTTTAATGTCTGTTATAATTCCTTGCTCAAAAATGCTTTGTTAACTATGTTATCTAAGAGTTTCATTTGGATTATTAGAGTTTTATTTGATTATTAAAAATAATCAACATTCGTGCAAAGTAACAAATTGCCAAAAGCGATTTCATAATTTCTTATCATTTCTTGTCATCATAATTTCTTATCATAAAATATCATAGAGCATTTATTAATTTCATTCAAATTTGTAACCAGATGGTACATCTCATAAGGAATCTAATGGTAATTAGAATCACAGAAGATAAGATATTAAAATATTATATTGTCAGGCAACCATGCGCAATTTCAGAGACCCAATGCATAAGGAAATGAATGGATTCAAAACCTCGTTTACAGTCATGATTAAAAATCTCTTCTATAAACAGTGCCTAAAAGAATCAATAAAGCATGTTCTAGGAGGCTTTACGCTTAAATATCTATTGATTCAGTCATTCTTAAGTCTATAGAAAATATGACGGCCTGCTTTTCTTCTAACAATGCCACAGAACTGATTAAATGCCAGTCGTCTTGTCTTGCTTTCCATTGAGCAATTCTTTCTCTTGCTAATATTTGTTTCCTTACAGTGGTATCTTCTCTCTATAAAATAATCAAGAACATTCCATTCAAAATGAATCGATAAAATCGATTGGTCCGAGAAGACAGAACATAATAAATCAGCATAAACATAAAGAAATAAAAATTCAGCTTCTTGACCTGTGTTACAAATCAGCAAAAAATAACGAAAGAACAAACAGAGAAGTTCACGTTTCAAAACAAAATTCTTATTCATGGTTAACTTTATTCACATACTAATATATCAGTCATTTTAAATATTAAAAAGACTCTTTTCGAAAGCAGGAGTTGGGCTTATTTTAGTTTAGTTAGACGGACGCCCCGTTTTAAAACAACACTAGGTCTATATTGGGACGGACCTCGTCATCTTGAACCGCGGTCAAATGGCGAGGACGACACCTGACCTGGCATCCCCTCTGAAAGCTTCCATACCACACTAATGGAGGGACGTTTGGCTCCGACGGAAATAATTTGCACCACACCCGCTCGCACACGACGGTTCTTCGATGGAATCGGGTTTCGAACCTGATTCCTGCTCTAAAGCCGAGACTTTACCACCAGGTCACCCCGACCCGGCAGAAATTGGAAACTGCTCCTCCGATAATGACGAAAATAAGAAAAAGATGGGGGCATTTCTATACTCAGCCGAGCGTTACAGCAGAGGTTGGATGATTATATTATAGGTTCGACTTGGAAAACTAACTTACCCACTTTTCCAGCGATGCTTGTTATGACAACGATGTGGCCTCCTCCCTTTTGGAGAAAGTGTTTGCAAAGCAATTTGCTGAGATTTAAGGGGCCGAAGTAATTCACATTGAAGAGTGTTTTGTCCACTTCAGTGTCTGTTTTCACAATCTCACCAACTTGATATCTTGCGGCGTTATTAATAAGCACGTCAATCTAGAAAAATAAGCCAATTCGAAGTTATTTAGTCTCTGCTAATAATAAAAATGAGTGTGTGTTCTCACAGTAGAAGCCAGGCTGTTTGGCCTACAGTTGCCAAATTTGGCACATATAATGGTGTAAATGTGCATAGTGCGCATTCGATCAAATTCTTTTGAAATTTTAATTCGAATTTTAATTAATTAAAAATTACGCTGATTGCTGAGTTTTCCCCCCGATAACTTCCAAAAATATTAAAGCCCAAAAATAAATTTCACGACATCTCAAGATTTAAAAACTGTATTTTTAATATTATTTTTAAAATTCTGTACATTTTTCAGAATTCTGCAAATTAAAAAAAAATTATTTAATTTCCAAAAATAGACTACAATGTTACCCTGAAATTTAAATCATTTTCATCATTTCATTAACTACTTCATCGCATGATTTTCTTCCATTGTTGAAAGCTAAAGAAGGCCTTATTTAATATATGTGAAGTTTTCCAGGTGGATAAAAAATGTATAGTAAAATACTTTGAAATTTCTATGACAAATGAACTGGAAATTTACGTTTAAGAACCGGACATGGCAATTTCATTTGCTCATTGGTTTCCATCAGAAAATTGCTTGCACGCATTAAACAGAGCAGATATAAGGTAATTAAAATAACACGGATTTAATGTCGTACCATTTGAGAAATCATGGGCATGGAAGTTATATCTAACAATTTAAATAAAATTAAATATAATTAATATCCCCATCAGCTGGCCGGTCGCCAAATGCAGCTAGAACTGTATATGAAAAAAGTGTTTTTTATTTCAGTGTCATTTAGTTATAGTGCCGAATTATCTGGAAAAAAAAAGAAGCAAATGTTTGGAAATACAAGAATAATTAGAGGAAAAACATTACAAGCAACCAAAAAAATATATGATTTCCAATCTAATTTCTTGATTATGAAATGCTCTAACGGAAAGCATTGTAGTTATCAAAATATTCTATCTCAAGATTCAAATAAGTCTTTACGTTCGAGAAGAATGGTGATTATATGGTCAGGTTAAATCCCTGGTTTTAGAATTATATTATTCTTCTGCGTATATGTGAATATGATAACTCAAAAATGGAATGAGATTTATTAAAAAAATCTATATGTGATGCAAAAGAAAGTAAAAATTGTAAATTTGTATGGAATTTTGGACGGTATCCATCAACGGGAAGCTTGTTTGCCCGTCTGTCCTTATGTACGTGAACATGATAATTCAGAACTGCAACAAATAAAATGAAATCTGACTTATGGATCTACCAATAGAATGGAAGCTAATGTATGAAATTTGATATCCTATCGGTTAATGGAAAAAATGTTTGTCTCTCGTCACTGTACAGTTTCGCTCATGGTATTGGATCGGTGGTGGAATGCTGCATTTTAAATTTTATTATTACTCCTTTCTTTTTGACATTCTGTCATTTCAACAGCAACAACCTCTTAGAGATACAGACCTTGATTTTCCAGCCCTTTTGAAGATGTTTATCTTTATCGTATGGCGACACGTCGAATTCACGCGACTGTCCTTAACCCTAGCAAGAGATTCCCGTCTTAGTTCAATGCCGAGTGTCCTTGCGTTTCTTTAAATAAGAATCGTTTCTACTTGGACAAGAAATAGGGCAACATTTTTCTGAGCCTGCAGGAATGTATGTATGTAAGAATAGCCTTCTTACATACATAATTTAAAGCTGCTACTTCTCGCAGAGTTTGCTTATTTATTTATTTTTTTCTTTTTTAAATTTCATTGACAAGTTGACCGCAAGAGTTTAAAAAAGAACTTTAACTTTAATATTATTAATAACATTTATATGTATGCATTCATAAACATTTATTAAATTAGTAGAAACATTATGCACAATATGCAAATTCCTTTCTGTAAAACTATATATTTGCATTTAAATGTTTGGTAATTTTCTATTCAATTTGTATAAAGGATCATTTCTAGTGTCTGAAGAAGAATTGCGAAAAGATATGGTTTTCTCGAAAACCATTTCTTTCGCAGTTTGAACAGATCTTGCATATTTTAATCTACTCGTGCATTTTCTCGTATACGATGTCTACAAATGGAAGGGGGAAAAATTCCACATCGAATGATGCCAATGATCGAGTCAAATGATACCCATTTATTTCTGTTTTTAATTAATCAAATAAAATGTAGATGAATGAAACAGCATACTTAATGTAAATATTGTGCAACAATAACATTAAAAAATTACAAATTAGAAAAGGATGACCCATAAAATTGAATAAAACAAAAGTAATTGCATTATGTCATTTGAAAGAAAATTCCTTATTCAAATTTGATCCGAAAATAGTAACATTTTATTTTATTTCATTATGCAAATGTTTTTCAGACATTCTTTTGACAAGTTTGATATTAAATTAAAAAATAAATTAAAATAAAAAACCATCTGGCATTATATATTCTGAAAAATTGTCTGCTTTAAAAAAATATTCTCCCTGTTCTAATTGTCAAAGTATCAGAAAACTTACACTATTCATCTTCCCGAAAATCTCTCGCCTTTTCTCTACTGAAGATACCGTTTCCCTACTCAATGTCCTACGAATTTGTGGATTTTAGCCAAGGCTATGAGCACAAAGAGTGCTCAGATTTTTATTTTCAGAATTGTGCACATGAGAATTTTGTGCTTTGTGATTGAAAAAACGAATATTCCTTCTGCACGCTTTTTTTTTTTTGGCCGATGGAAAACAAAATCTGTCACAGAATTACTTTTATGTAAGATTTTTAAAGATGTAACTTTGTCAAAGTTTTGAAATCAGGATACAAATTTCATTTTGTGAATTTAAGTGTACAATTATAAACTTTACTTTAATGTGTAAAATTGGTTATGCAAAATGAAGCTAACTGTAATGTGTTGCAATAAACTGCTTATAACGCAGTGATTAATTATGAAAATGAAGGCAGAAAATGTTTGTCTGTTTTTAGAAAACTGCTGCATTGTAAAATAAGCATTTTGTAAACTATGTTTACTTTTTTCTACAGTCAGTATGAAATAAATTTTAGTCTCAGTTACGGAAAGATGAAAATGTATGTATCTGCTCTTATTAGCTCTTATTTCTATAAGATTAATGAAAGACATGCACTTCCTGTTGAAAAAAATGTTTCATATAAGATAATGTATTATATTTTATGTTGTTTGAGTCAATACATGCACACTGAAAGAGATTACAATTTTACACAGACTCTCGGCACTATAAAATAAAATTGGTTAAATATTCTTGACGCATTAACATTTTAAATTAACAAGTATCAACTAAAACTAACCGAGTTATGAAGTTTTAAATATCAGCATTCAAAATGAGCGTTTTTAAACCATTTCAAAAGTTACCTCCAGGAAAATCAGTCAATCAACAGACTATGTTTGTTCGAAGAAAATAATGAAATTTTAAACTTCATAATTTTGTCAGTTTTGGTTGCAATTGAACTGAACTTTTTAGATGTAATATATCAAAATGTCAAGAATATTTCACTAAATATGACTAAGAGAACTGAGTGAATGTATAAAATTATACATTTCGTATGTTTTAGATTGACTCAAACAATAAATTTCATATAATACTTCTATTAATATAATATAATATTTTAAGTCATTCAAAACATTTTTTCACATCAGAAATATGAGCTTATCTTTAATAGTTGTATATATAGGTAAAGATTATATTACTATGTGCTTATCTCTAATAGATTTGTTTACATAGGTATTCAAGATTAGAATACCATACATAAATAAATCCAACATATTAAATAGGCAAATTAAGCAACTGCCTAGAGGCCCTACAACTTTAGCGGGCCTCCAAACTTCGAGCGTATTTTTAAGGTATTTTATTCAGTTTTGTGATTTCACTTAATTTTGAAAGATGCACAATCAAACTGATTAAAATTAAAATGAAATATTCCTTAAACTAATTTTAGGGTATTATTTTCATAACAATCCAAATTACTATGTTCAAATTCTACGCTACGATATTTTATGATTTTTTAAAAAAAACTATTATTCTTTAAAATTTTCAAAAAAAAAAAATGTCAGATCCTATTATAAAAGATTATTTGATCACGGTCAGAAAAAATGTGTCGTTTTTTAAAAATTATTTTTTGAATTACTTTTAAATTTCTGTCATGCATTTTTTTCACACGCGAAATACTGAAACCAGCTTTTTAAAAAGTGATAATCAATCAAGCGCTTTGCCACTTTATTAAAACTATTTAAAAAGATTATATTAAAATGTATTAAAAATTGGTTTTTCGATTAAAAAAATTGGTGGGGAAGAGGTCCCGAATTTTGCATTACCTAAAAGACTTCGTCAGGCCTTGTATACCGCCGATAATTTCATTAAAACAAAAACTTGAAATTTATATGAAAATTAATTTTAATTAAAATTTGTTATTAATTTATTATTAATTAATTAAAATTTATATGAACAATTAATTATTAGTAATTATTAAAGATTTATTGAGAAATTTTATTTTTAAGTAAGTTCATTAATATATGAATAGCTTGTGTTTGGGAATGGATGTACATTGAAAATTTATCTACTTTTAAAGCATTTTTAAAATAGTAAAGCAGTTTATTTTCCTATATAGGTTAGCTATTCATTTGGCGTTTGGTTTGTAACTATTGACTTGGTTACGTGCTATCGTGCCGTTTGCTCAACAGAGCAAGTTGTTTGGAAAGATTGAAAAAGGACTTACTTTTTTGAAATGATTGATGGCATTCTCAACGTGATCCTTATGGCATTCGAGATTTGAGATATCAAAAGGAAGAACTAAAATGTCTTCTTTAGACAGCTTGCCATTAGATCTTTCTGAAAGACATTAATCTGCTTTAAAAAACTTCATTTTTTTTAAAAAAAAACTTCAACTTAAAAAACTCCAAAACAAACATTTTTAAAAATATTCTTTTTCACATATTTTGAGCATGAATCATTTCTTTGTATGTTATCAGGGAAAATGGATCGTGAGATTACTTGCATTCTATTCTTATCTCTTGTTGTGATTGTTCTATTGGTATTATTAATAAATTGTTCATATTGTTTATATTTGTACTAATAATAAAGATAAATGTGTGTGTTTGCGTGTGTTTTATGTGTGCATGCGCGTGTGTGTGTGACCTTTTGACCTAGAGATACCAAACTCGGCAATTATATATTTTAGATGACGGGAGTTTGCATCTTGAGGAGCTTTTTTTTTTTTACACAAAACTTTAAATAGTAATAGTTTAAATAGTTAATAGTTAATAGTTTTATTTTGAAGTTTTCTACTATAACATCCGAAATTGTGACAACACAAAAATGATTTTTACTTCATTTTAAAATTTAAAAAATATATCTTTTCAGTGATACAAATTTAATATTCTTGCAAATATTTCCTGAATTTGACAATTATTAAAAAAATCTTTGCCTAATTTCTAGCAATATTAGCAATATATTACATTTGCCGCTCTGGGAATCGAACCTTTTCGTTGTTTCATCAAATATTTAATCACTTGTATTTACCACTGTTGAAAGCTAAAGCTATTTAATATCCGTGTAATTTACAAAACGAAAAGAAGAGTTAAATTACAATATAGCGAAAGTTAGAAGATAAATGAACAGATATTTAAGTGTTGTGTTACTACGTAATGAAATGGGTCTCCGTTAGAGAGATTCACGTGCATAATGCACAGAGCATATCTAAAATAAATGAAACAACACAGTTTTAATATTTGAGATTTTTACTGTTTAATGGACTTGAATTTATTCTAAGCGATTTATCTGAAATTAAATATAACCAATGACTCTGGCGAACCAACTCATCGCCGATTTGAATTGATTGAGGTTTTCTGGCGCAAGAGCAAACAATAGGTGAAATTATATTATTTTAAAACAGTCATCAAAGGGAATATGAGGAGAAACTCTAAAATGTAATCAAGATTCAAATAAATGGATAAAATTTTATAGACTTTAAAACTGCAAAGAGTTAAAGATGAGGTATCTTATCAAGCAAGAAAGATAATGGAGTGCAAGACTTTTGAAAAAACTGTAAACATTGGGAATTGCAGTTTGGGCGATCTGACAACATATGTTGGACAGATATTTGACCATGACATCTCGAATACAGAGGTTGTTGTTTATCTAGAAACAAGTGAATACGGGTGAATCTTGTGTGTCTAATGCATAAACGAGTTAAAATAGTATTTGCTTTTCTGTTCGCTATTGAGGGCCAAGGTTGCGCATGGGGTTCGATACCATGAAGTTTGTTGTTTGTCTCCAGGTCCCACTATCTCTGCTATTTAGAATAAAAAAAGCATTTTAGTGCTTATTTAAGTCACTCTCAGGAATATTAGTAGCGATTGAAGTAGTTGCCGATTTGGCAGCCTTGTCTGCCTCTTCGTTGCTTAAAACTTCAACATGGGATGGTACCCAACAGAATAAGATAGTATAATCACGAGAAATTAGTTTATCAAAAACAAGAGTTTTAGTTTTTTTTAGAGACATTAGTTTATCAAAACTAAGACTTTTAAAACCAAAGGATGAGGATGAGGATGACATGATTTCAGAGAATGCAAAACGCTCAGAGAGTCCATATATGAGACTCATCGTCAAAGACGAGTGGTTGAAAAAAATACAAATTGTCAGGTAATTTTTGTATTATTTAATAATATAATAACTTGGTAATATAATAATTGTCAGGTAATATTTGCAAGAAATTAAACTATTGATGAGTAACAAGATGGATCATTTACATTATGAATAAGAATAGCTTCAGCTCCAGGACAACTTAAGCAGGGCAGAACTTAAATTCCTAAGTGCAATCTCCGTCTCTAATAATAATATTGAAAGCAAATGCGTACCTCTTGGCAATGTATCTGACGGTCCATCACTTATATTTTTAATGTCTTATTCTCACTTCGGTGATATTTTTTAAAAAAATATTATTCAAGCTGCATTTAATTAATAAGAGAAGTTTTGCAGTTTTTGAACAATATCATTAAATAATAAAAGAACCGAGTAGTTTCATTGTCATCTGGAACACACAGTTATACAAAATTTTAGAACTCAGGAAACAAGTTCAGAATTCAGTTATACAGTATTTCATCAGTATGCAGGTGGAAATCGACTGCAAAATGTTATCATTGCGCCCAGGAAAACATTAAATTAATTCTTTAAAAAGAATGATATCATCACGATGACATCGCGTGATCGTGCGCTTTCTTTGTTTGACGTGTGCGGCATATTTTAGCTGTGTGTGATGGCATTTGCGTGTTTCGTTCTTTCTTATTAATTTTATTCATATCGGACATTTGCCCTTCATAACCGTTCGGTTGACCTCGTTGCATGGGCGAGTTTCGAAAAGGAAGTTAAAAAAAGCTTTAAAATATTAAATGGATTTCCTGAAAAAAAATTCATAACAAATAATAAATAAAATAAGGGCATTATTCTGATTTACATGTGGCATTATTATCATGGCAAAGAAATCGTAACGCTTCATATTTGCAATATATATATATATATATATATATATATATATAAATTCTATAACGGACATCAAACTACGCCACACATATTAAAATTTGTGAAACTGATTCCATTTAATCTCGTTTTTTTATAAATTATTCTAAACGTTTCTTGAGCAAATTTATGTCTCTTCTCTTCACCGTCAACCCTTGCAGATCGCGGTATACGTGTTATCATACTTGTTAATTTGCCCGCGCCTAGAATTTTTTTCATCCACCAAAAAATGTGGAGAGGGAATATCTATTGAAATAGTTACAAACTTTAAGTATATGGTATGATCGAATTTCATTGAACCAGAATTGAATTTTTGCCACTTCTGTTGAATTCAGATAAAAGATAGAGAGAGAGAGAGAGAGAAAAAAGGCTTAAGATTTTATTGCATTCTTTTTATTTCGAACTCTTTCGAAATTTTTTAGAATCATATTAGAATATCTTGTTATCCGCACCGAAACTGAAAGAATCCTGTCTCAGTTCTTAGTTGAACTGAAGGCAAAAGAGAAAAGCGAGGATTTATACTCAAAAATAAAAACTAATTTTTAAAGCTAATTTAAAAATTAAAATTTTTTTACCTATGCATTCTTCTTTCACTTTCTGTAGAAGATCTTTGCTTCTAGCAGTAAGAATTAATTTCACTCCAACATTTGCCAGCTCGTAAGCCATCGCTTCTCCGAGCCCGGTTGAAGCACCGGTGACCCATATGACCTTACCAGCAAAATCCGCTGCAAGGAAAAAAAAAAAAAACGAAATGGTTTATGCTACAATTTAGGGCTATGGATGTATTACAGATATAAACAAAAGTGATTGAGTAAAATGCAATCAGCTGCCCTCAAGATAAATAACTAAATGAAAAGTTTATCAATTAGTGAATACTTACAAACCGGTTTTCCAAACTTTTCAGCTATGGCCAGAATCGTATCACAGTCGGTCATGAAAAGATACCAGAAGAAGTACAGAAGGACGGCCACCCAAATGAATGTGAAAAGAAATTCGGGTAAAGCCATAGTGTATTAATTGCTGGAAAGTCTATAAAAAATGAGCAATAGTGTGTAAAAATGTATAAAAAATATAGTTAACGAGAATAAGCAAATAAACGATAGTAAGAATAATAAAAAGATAAACAATAGTTTATAGCAAGATATTTAACATCAATATCATAAATAAATTTAGACTGCAATTCTGTATTTTCTGAACAAATTCTTTTATTAAATTGGTCCGATCAATTTTCTAGCGTAATTATTTTAATTTAAAAAAGAAGCACTATATAAAGTATGATAGGAAAGAAACGAATCCACTTTTTATTTAGTTAGACCAACGTTTTGTATTTGAAACAATACAAATTTGCATCGAATTGGACCTCATTAATATGAGCGACAGTAAACTGACGGCAACTCAGTCGCCACGCCATTCTACAATTTTCAGACGAATATGAGTTAATTTGAAAAGAAAAAGAGAGAGAGGTTCAGTACACGAAATTAAATCTCTAGTCTTCTGAAAATAGCTAATCAAACAACATCAAAACGGAACCATCTAACAAGTCTTCTCGCATTTCTGGCAAGCCGGAGGGATTTTAAGGACCCAATTAAATCTTCACTGTATCGTCCAGGTCCAATAACGAAACTGGCACAAACACCGCCGAGGTGCTGGACATTCTCGGGTGATCAGCCTTCAACTCTGAGATGTGCAGTTTTCAAGTCGAACGGGGTTTCCTCGGCGAGGCTAACAACTTATCAGGCGTGATAAGAATCCTCGGATTACTTTCTCCCGCGACCTTGAACTACCGAAAGAGGAGAGAAAATCGCTAATACTACATAGTAACGATTTCTTTTTCGCCGCTAGCGGATTAAAGGAGAAAGATCTAGTTGTTGATTTGAGAGAAGGCGTATTGCTGTTTGTTAATAAAGGGCAAGGTTCTTTGTTGTTCCTTTTTCACTCTGTTGTAAAATATATGTGGATTGATTTATTCCAGAAAAGCACCTTTCAGGTTCTTGCACAAGACGCAATGTCTTCAATTCTGGAAATAATTTAGTGGTTCATTCACGGTTTTTAATGATTATTTTTATTTTATTTGGCGTGTTAAGGTTTAAAACTTCTTACAATCACACTGAATACACGCAAAACAAACATATATTGTCCAAAACTCTGTAGAGCTGACCAACAGACCTTAGAAAGCAAATTTGTGAAGCAGGAGATGAGTATTAAAAAAAAGTTTTTCAAAATCTTAACTAGACTTTTCATTAAAAAAATCGATTCAAATATTAATATTTCTTTTCAGTAACTTCGAAATATCATTGCAAAAAGAAAAAAAAAATTTACACCACGCATTTTTTTCACTTATAGTAATAAATTTTTAAAAATATTTTAGAATATAATTTATAATAATATTTCTTCATTATTATTGGTAAGGATAAATAAAAGGTGTTCCAATCGAGCATATTACTCTTAGAACAACGACAATCTTAATTTATTAAAACTCCCTTTTGAAACTACATAGCTACATACATGGAACAAATTCTTTTTTACTGATAGATTTCACGAATTCACAAGTATAAGCATTATTTACAATATGACAATAGCATAATTGTAAATGACGCATTGTTATTAAAAGGAAAGTCAACAAAGCAATGGCAATAACTAGATGTTTGATTTGCAATTAAAAAAGAAGTAATGCTGAACAAAATTACTATTTGTATGCTAAAGAATAAGCTGTAAATATATTTTACCATATAGAGAATATTTTGCTCTGCATCTTAAAAACACATTGTGAAAGAGAAACTTTAGCAGCTAAATACACGAAAAAGTGACAGATTTTACACCTTCCAGAGTCTGAATTTTTTTTGAATTGCATTTGTCTATTTCTAAACAAATAATGGAAAATGAAATAATCTAGAGGTATATAATATTGAGAATAAAGTTTGCACCAAAATTGTAGATAAGAACGCAATGAGCTAGACAGATGAAATCTGGCGTGTGGTTTGTATAATTGGTATTGTAATCGGTTTTCAAGTGAAGCCAAATCTATCAACGGTTGTCTGTTGCCGTTCTTTCTATCTCTGAATTCGTCAAGATGATAAAACACAAAAAAGCATTTAGCTAGGTGTGTGAATTGACGTAATCTTGACAAGAAAATTGTAAATCGTATTCAAAATTCGCTCCAGTTGGTCAATGACGAGTAATCCAAAATGTTTCTCTACACTATGAAACCTTTCTGTAAACGGGCCGTTTTGAGGTTCTATACTAGGGGCGAATCCATAACATCCACGAGAAGTTAATATACGATTTAAAAGAACATTTGAGATAGATTGTACTGCTGAAAGAACGATTCATGCACACCAAATTCTACCTTGGAATTTTTTTTATCCAATTTAATACAGTTATTCATTATTCTCAATGTTCACACTTCTCGTGAGTGTCACGACATTGTACTTTCCAGAAAGTCACAATTCACCTTTAGAGCTGATATTTACTCACTACTGTTTCAATAATGTTCCGCTGGTACTGATTAACATGTACCGATATAATCTGTGGATGCCGACTCTGACATTGATGCAAATGGACACTATCGAATAGTTCTAAATGGAATTTGCTGCTGAAAATAATTTGTAACAAGTAAACAAGCATGGCATGGGAATGTTAATAGCTTTGGTTTATATAAAACCTTAATAAATGGGGTTTATTTCTTAACTGATACTTTTATCTCCTGCTTCAAAATAAAACTTTCTTTAATTTATGTCATATTTCGAATTTCGTTGTTAAAGCAATCATTTGCATTCCAAAGGAACTGATTTTTTTTCCTTTTAAAGTTTTAACCTTTAATATTTAATAACCATAACCTTCACATTTTAGTCCATAACCTTTAATATTTAATTGATTAAAATTTTCAACTATGTATCAAAAAATACTGCTTACATTATTCACACTGCCTTTATAAATATAGTTTCAATTAATTTCGTGAACAGTGTTAATTATATATAGCCAGGAATTATTTAAATATTTAAGATAGTTATTTAATATTCTAATAATAATATATTAGAATCTTAAATAAATATCCGAGATTCTATATTCTATTCTGATATTTAAGATTCTAAAAAACGATTATTAATACTTCAGTGAAGTTAATTTATGCTAGTTTGATACATGTAAAACATGCCTTACCAATTTAAATTTGGAACTGCTGCACATCTTGCATTTTCTATATGTAACACTAAAAGAATTTCTTTGCTATTTATAATAATCATCTATTTTTGGATTTAGTTTAGTTCATTTATATTATCATCCCATTTTAAAGAAACACTAAGACTATTTTGGGACGGATCTCGTAATTTTGAGCTGCCGTCAGATGGTGAGAACGACACCTGAGCCGGTACCCCCTCTCCAAACTACCACACTGCATCAGTGGGAGAATGTTTGGCCCTGACGGTTTTACCATACACCATGCCCGCTTGCACGACGGTTCTGTGGTGAAATCAGGTCTCGAAGCTGAAACCCTCCGGTTCCGAAGCAGAGACCTTACCGCCAGGCCACCGCTGCTCTGTTTTTGGTTTTAGATTTTCATTAGTAGCATAATTCTAATTCTTACATCAGAACCTGAACTAAGTTGTTTAACTTTTTTAGTCATTCTTAAACATTGTATTATGTCTATAGTATCTATTCTATTTTATAACTAATTGTCGAGTTGTTCAGCACTATTAAAATAGTTTAATCGAACTGCATTGATGTTTCTCGCATTTTCTTAAATATTCTGTTAAACTATTTATAAGACTTCATCTTATTTTATTTAAAGTTAATAAATGTGTGCACCAACGAAGTGTGAAAATCTTGATCCTAAAAAAATATCAGTATAAAATTTTATTTCAAGTTTTATAATTCAGGCTTTTTATTATTTAGGATTAATCAGCTTTGACAACCACCTGGTTGGCACAGATTATTGGCTATATTTAATTTTAGTTAAATCATTTATATGCTCATAATTCCGTCGAACTGTCAGACATTAAAGTCGTGTTAAATTCATTGTCTTGCATGTCTCCTGTTTATTGTGAACTTTTCCTGTTATTGTGAACTACATGAGTGCTGTTAAAAACAAAAATGTACAGTTCATCTGCCTTTTAATTTTCGCGATGTTGTAACTCAACTTCTTTATTTACAGACTAACTACGCAGATATTAAAACAAACCTTCTTCTTTAGCTTTTCAACAAAAGAAGAAAATCACTGAATTAAATATTTGATGAAACAATAAAAACTGTTTGAATTTCAGGGCAACAAGGTAATTCATTATTGGGATTTATGCTAAAAGATATTTTTTAAAAATTGACAAAATTCAAGAATAATTTGCCACCTCTTTAAATTTGGCCTCTTTAAAGGGGCAATTTTTTCAAAATTTTGACATGATGTAAAATGCTTTCTTATGCAATGATATTTTCAGAAGTTATAATAAAAGAACGCCAAAATTAAACTGTAATTTAAATTAATTAAACTTTTATTTAAAATTTCAAAAAACTCCCTTCGAAACGGTACATTTTTGCCCTCCAAGGTGCGCTTAAGTCAAATTTGATGCTTGTAATCTGTAGCGTCTACTCTGAAAAGCGACAACATGCACATACACAACTTTATTACTAATAAGAATTATAAAATATTTCGGAAAAATTTGATAAATTTCGAAAATATTTAGTAGGGCATTCACCTCTTTCTTTTTTAATACAACAAACCCAAACATAAATAAATTGTAACTATTCAAAAATTTCCACAAAATTTAAACAAAAAAATTAAATAGACGAACAGGCTATAAATTAAACGATCTCTGAAACTGTTCTATTTTCAAAAATGAAGCAAAAACGGACAAAACACGGCTAACTGGGTTTGGTAGTGGCAAACGCTATTTGCATCCGAGATCATTCATTCATTTCCGCTGCAGAATGAAACGTCCACCCCACGCAGATGTTAGGAACATTATTCCTTTCAAAAAGTCTTTCGATGACAATACGTTTTGCCACCCATTTGCGGCCCTCTGTTTGTTTTCCCTTCCCTAACCTTGAGATGGCTGAAAACGCAGGTTCGTTTTATTCGAAAGGGAAAACCTTGAAAACACAAACACGATTGTTGACCAGACCCTCCCTCGGCAAACAAGCCGCCGAGTCTTAATTGCGTGCCAAGAGAGAAAGCCGTCTTTCGGACAATTCAGTCTCATGGCCGCGCTGCTCGCTGAAAACAAAGGAACGAGTTCACTGGCGACGCAAAAATTCTTTTCTATTTCTGCCATTTAAAGCAATGTTTTAAAAACTTATTTAATTAGTAAATATTACTCTCATACTATATTCAGACTGATCTAATTTTTTTATTGATTTCTTTTTTTAAGCAGAAAGAAGCCAATGTTTATAAAAATGAAAGTAGAACTCATGTTTTACTAGCTTATACTTTCATAGTGCTTTGTGTGTGGTTTTTCCAACAGAGAACAGAATGACATGACTCGCTTAATAAGCAATTCCGCTTATAAACGTTTTCAAACATTTTCCAATAGGAGGAACAAACTGAATTTTTCGCAACAAGTAATGCATCATTCCAACATATTAGTAGTATACAAAGAGAAAATATTTTGATGGTCAGAAAATTCAAACTCGAGATTCTTAGGGATTTTCACATTTCAGACCTCCCCGAGTGCGAAAAACACATTTTTGGAACAGTATATCTCCGTCTGTGAAAAGGATGCCTCAAAAGCTCTGTGAGCTTAATACTAACGAAATTTGGCGTGTAGATTTTACACTATCAGCAGAAGTCTGTCTACAGGTGCACGTGATATCTATAAAACATAAAGAGTTAGATAGATAAAATAGGATAGTATGATTTAGCATTTAAAGTATAAATTCGTATCAAATTTGGAACGAAATTCCTCAAAGAATGAACATTCTATTGATCCTCTCTTTCGAATACATGTAAACGTGATATTTCAAAAATGCAGCTATTCAATAAATCAAATTCATTTTATTATCTTGCTATTAAACCGAAAGTTTTGTGTTAATTTTTTTTTTATTTCTATTGACCGGCAAAAAAAAAAAAAGTGCTTCAAAATGGATTCCCAGTTTTCTTTACTATACTACAAAGCACAAAACTTTCATAGGCGGAACTTTGAAAATAAAAATCTGAGCATGTGTGACGTTCACGACCTTGCCTAGGTCAACAGTTTTATGTTAGGGAAAGGGCGAATAACATCTTAATGAGAGGGTATGCCAGGAAGTTTCGGGAAGACCACACGTTCTTGCTCAGGCCGTGTATGATCAGGATACTTCATGCTCATTTCTGATGCGAAAAAAGATCGGAAACAATCTTTATGGTGGCGGAAAATAATAATAAAAATAACTCTACCTTCCTTTAACGGTATTTTGAAAATTGAGATAAGTGATGTTGCTTCCTAAATGATGATGTGCCATTTTGACTTCTTTCATTTGACCTACCACTATGAGCAAAGACAATTGTACAATATCTCATTGACTTGTTCGATGTATTGAATGCTGCGTAATATAATGAAAATCTCTTAACAATATTATAGTAACAACATGCTATTATACACAATTATGATACAATAAATATATTCGAATCAATATTTGTGTTATGACACGGAACACCACTTTCGTTTTGAATTCAGTTTATTTATGCACAACACAAAACAGAGAGTTCTATGAGACTAGTGACATAACGATGATAGAAACTTGGCAGAGTATTTACAGATGAAGTAGACTTAAATGGATCAAATGATCCGTACATCAAAGAGAGGAAATAACGTAACGTACAAAATTCTATCTTTAAAACAAACAACATGCTCTGCTTAAATCAAAACCGGATTGTCAGATTCCAAGCTGGAATAAGATGCAACGCAAACTCTAAAATGAAAATAAACTGGAAATATAAAATTTATTAGGAGTGGCAACAATTTGATTCTAAAATTATATGCAGATCTAGAATTTTATCATCAAACTCATACATCAAATTTCAATCCAGTTTTTAATTTATATCCTAATATTTGTCTGGATCGCTGAGTTTTTATAATTATCGTTTTCATGTACACAAAGACAGATATATTGACAGACAGTAAAGATGGCAAATTTGATAAACATTACGATATGATGTAAAGGCAGATGATAAATCTCACTCGTTTAGCTTATTAGAAAACTCAATTTTCTTTCTTTATATAGAAAGTGGTTCATTCTTATAGGTTATTTTATCAACGATTTTGTAATGTTTTTGCACTTCCTCTGGAGAATCAAAATTATAAAAGTCGTATTATTGAAATGTTGAAAATTGCATCTTGCTATGTGAGCACATTTTTAATTAACTGACCTCAATAAAAACGTATTTTATGTTACAATTCAACTTTATTTAAGAGTTTCCAATGTTAAAAATTATAATATATATAATAGTTTCTGTAACAGGGAAATGAATAATTAACCTCATTTGACACTTCGTATTAGTGCTTCACAAAAGAGACAGATATATAGAAGAAGCAATATTTCCGTTGTAGCATTTATTTTCCATCATCTACCCACAGTTGTTCATTGACAATTGTTAAAGGCCTTCACTGAAAAATCAACATTCATGGCTAGAAAATCGGAACAAAGGTGCGATTTATACTCGTGAGGAAGAAAATATTTTGTAAAAATATAATACACGAAAATATTTTGTTAAAACTATTAGTGACCTCAATATTATATTATTTTCTAAATGCTAATAAAGCGTATAATTGAATATTTTTTAATGACAAAATGGAATAAAATAATTTTTAATGAAGCAACAACTGCTAATGTAGTATCATTAAATGAAAAAGGAATTCATGATTTTCAAATCCAGAATATTGTTCCAAAAAATGTAAATACATTATATAGTAGTCGCCTGATTAGCTAATTCACTGGGAATATTTAGTGAGTGAGTTTCATAATTGGATATTTAGGATTCTCTCAACAAAGTATTCTTAAGCACGGATTTGTTTTTACGAGACATCAAAGCAGTACTGTTTTATTAGCCTTGGTCTTGGTCTGCCCTCGACGGCCCGCCTACCCGAAAGTGTGTAAGATCTTGAAAGTCGCCGGGGAGATAACCATTATTGATTGATTGAAAGGCTTAAAATCATTGCCAGAATATGGGCGGTAAATAAGGGAATACGTTATAGTTCCTTACACTAAGATAAAATATTTAAATTAACTAGTTAGCAAAGCAATTCTGAGTTCAAGAGACTAAGTTGAAAAGTACATAGAGAAGGCAGTAATCCACATAAGTATAAAAAAATATCTCAATGTCCAAAGGATGGAAGATATGGTCTATTGTATAGCAATATCAAACAATGTACCAATATCTAAAATCATCTCTCCCATTATATAAAGTGAATGACGCAAATACAAGTTGAAAATCTAGAAGACAAACATATAAATAAAAAGACACTAGAAATCTTTTATCAAGAGTATGAGCAGAAACGTATAAAGTTTTTAATAGCTATAAACCTACATAAAAAACAAACAACTAGAAACCGAGCCAGAATAATCACATAAATAAGGAATCCATTCAAACAACCCAAGGCACAGATCCATCCTCCTAGCCTCTTCGGAATTTCTTCACAAGTATCTCTCGAGATTTCACAAATCTTCCCCATCATCCTCAGCGAATGTTTGAATAGCCTGTCACTTATTCGGTTTATTGTGTACATGAGCCTACCCAGAGAAGTCCTGTCCCATGACATTTTACTGTCATTAAAAGTTGAAATGTTTGGGTCATCCACCACAAACAACTGTTGTTTTCACTCTCTCATTCCGCATGTAAACTGGGAAGGTCATGAGCAAAATTCTTCCTCCCGAGTTTCCAACAATGGAAGCAAATCATGCGATTAACATCACGAAGCAACGAAAGCGGTTTGAATTTTATTTACCAATGAGGTCTACGGTTGAAATGAATGTAAAAAATAATTTAAAGAATTGTCAAAATGTAGCAAACCTTGAAAGGAGCTAATATGCTATTATTAAAAACTGTTTTGAACATTTTAACATGGAATAAAAGTTATGTTTATACATAATATTTTATGGAAGTTATGATGGAAAAACTTACATTTTCTTTCAACTTCAAAAAAATTATTGTTTTAGTTTAAAATAATTTTTAATTAATTACAATTTTAAAAAATCACCCTCAAAGTACACATTTCTACTTCCCTAAGTATATCTGTGACAAATTTTGTCATTCTAAGTCAAGCAGTCTGTTTCGTAGAATGCAAATACATAAATATTTTCTTCATTATTAATTGAGAAACAGATTCTCAAATAATACGCCCGGTGAAAACGTTCTTAGATTTTTTTTTTTTTATGGCGTATGTGTCAACGTTCGTTTGTAACAGTGAATAGAGTCACTTACCAGGCGCTGACTTACGTGCTGAACATTCTTCGGACATCTGAGTTCATAACATTCATCTTCCCGCTCCAAGGACGAGAGAAAAAAGGCGGAGCTAATAGAAGAAATTCTACTTCTTTGCGCATGATTGACTTGATCTTGGCAATAGAGACTTCGGATAAGATATGGGTGTAGAGAAAATAAGGAATAATCGGATACGTCGGAATAAATGTCTCCATTAGAATGAATAAACCAAGTCCGTTAAGGCTAGTTTCTACCTTTGATTGTTTTAATAATCTGTTATTCTATTTTTGTTCGTAATGCCACCTTACTTGCTCATAAACGGATGGAGACTGTTCAAATTATAAATATAATCGCGAGATTTTGTCGAATGTCCACGTTTCAGAACTCCAGGAATGTGAAAATATTATTTTTTTACTTTCTTGTATGCGAAGTATACAGAAAGTACTGTAATCGAAAAAATATTTAGACTAGCGATTTTGACGAATCTCCACGCGTAGACATCGAGTGCAAAAAACACATTTCTGGACAATTCCTCTCCGTCCGTCCACCTGTTGTCTGTGGCAAATTCAGAAACGTCTGGAGTGGGGCGGGTGAGGTTTGGTCTTTGCACCAAATTTGCAGATTTCTGTCAAATTTTCAGCAAAATCGATTCAGGTAATCTGCGAGCTCGAATGCAAGCTAATACGATATGAAGAGAGCCAGATGAATTAAAATTCGGCACACAGATTTAACGTCTATTGTGTAGATACGTTTCAAATTATGAGGCAAATTCAACAAAGGATTGTACGTTTGTTTGTCCGTACATTCATAAGCGTGCAAAGACGATCACTCGAAAACGCCATGCTTTAAGTAAACCAAACTTGGTATATGATATTGGCAAATTTTCGCTTTAATCGATTTGGGAAAATATGTGTTTTACCTTTATTAGATAATAAGGAAGAAGAATTGGATGGGGGAGGAGGGATACTCCTGCTGATTGGAATTTTGTCTATGAGCACAATAACTAATGAACTGAACGGACTGCACCGATAATGGACAAACTAATCCTGCCATTCACTTGCACTTAAGAGTCGGATTTCGAAATGACGCCAGCTTTGGGCAGGGAGACTGAGCAAGCAAGTCGATTAAAAAACTTTATTTTCTTAGTTGCTAAATAAATAATTTTGCAAAAAATACACTCTTAATGAATGATAAAATGTTCCGTTAACATCATTTCTTAACCAAATATAAAGAATCAGATTCATGTATATTTTTTCACCTTCACTTGATTCCTAAAAAATTGATTTAAAAAAATCTGTTTCAATAATATTGAATATACACATAGACGCCGGACAATTTAGAATTATAATAGATTAATAAAAAATACATTGATGAAATATGCATTAATAAAGTTAATTAAATAAAAAATAAATCATTAAAATATGTTTAAAAAGTGCTGCAATTCGAAATTTAAAAGAAAAATCATCTTATTAAAATAAGAATCTCACAAGATGTAGATCTTAGGGCTTCAAAATATCTGAATCTTCCTATGCATGCGTTCTGTTTAGCATTTACACCAAACCCGTGGATCAGTATCAAATTTTATATCAAATTCTTCATTGAGAAATGTGCCTGCACTTGAACAATGACTGAAAAATGAATGATCTTCTTAATTGAAATTTGCCACGTGGTTTCGATTTTTATATTTTTCTTGGTTTCGAAGACAAAATTGTCAATCCGAGTATATGGTCATCCGATAGCTAAAAAAAATACCACGAATTCAATTGAAGAAATTTGGTATATGTTTTTATGATGGAACTAGCTGGTACCCGGCCCGCTGCAGCCGCAGAAGAAATAAGTCTGGAAATTTCATTTCAAATTTGAAACAGCTATCTTGTTTAATTAGGAATGATAGAAAGAATGATATTCATTCTGTTGTCGACAATGAATACATTGAATGAAAATGAATGATATTGAGACATAAAATAATAAAATATAAATATAAAGCCATATAAAGAGAAGTATAAATAATATTGTTAAACCTGCAATTCGGCTTCCCAGCATAGTTTGTTCCATCAACAGAAAGAAAGTTTTACAGTCATCTGAATGGGACGGAGTCCGTGTGGCGCGTCGGAGATCCCAGAGCTTGGCGACAAACTTGGCGACGAATTTGAAGACTTTGGCGCCAAAATAGATAATACCCGAAACTTCGAGAATTTTCCCGATCCGTCCAGTAGGAACCGAGATACGCCTCGAACGTTCCTCATTGGTTGAGACGCTTCTAGCCCCGCCTCCTGAGACCTATAAAAGGGGCTGCAGCTGCCGACAGAGGAATCGGAGTTCGAGAGCAGCGAAGTCAGTCAGTAGGAGTCGAGAGTCGGAGAAGTCGAAGACAGAGTTGGACGGAGTCGTCGAGAGTCGTAGTCGGAAGCGACGGAGTCAAGCTCGTGCTGAACGGAGCTGTGCGCTACTGTCTGCAGTAGATTCTGGTTGTATGCTACACGTCTGGGCTGAAGATAGTCGTCTCTGTGCTGTATATAGTTGTCGTTTTTGTGCTGTCCTGTGTGTCTTCGTGTAAATAATCATCGTTGTTTTTATTCTACTTCTGCCTCCTGATTGAGCGTTCTCCACACCATATAACTTCCACTATCCAAACGAACCCCGGTAAAAAAAATTCGTAAAAATATTGATTCTATTTTTGACTTTTTTTTATTCGCGTGTACTTTAGGGCAGACAATATTTCTAATTTTTCCCTCTTCAACATAACAAATAAAGTTCTTGGCTGTCCGACTCGTAAGCAACCAGCATACAGTTGGTCATGTGAAAAATAAAAATTTTCTAGGCTCAAAGCATAAATTGGCAAAGTTTTGTCGCAATCAGATGAACGATATGGCCGCACTTAAAATGATAACAAACAAAATTTCACTTTTTATATAAAAGTTCTAATAATTGTACTATGCCTATAACTTCGGGCCAGTCGAAGCAATAAGTTGGTAAAATTTCATCGCAATCGGATGAATGATACGGTAGCGCATAAAATACAAATAAACAAAAATACATTTTTATATATTAGATTGCAAATTTATATCTTATTTTGTACTCAGTTTGAACCAAATTTTTTGTCAGTTTTAAAATTCGTATTCGGTTCTGTTCTAAATATTGTGCGAGTAAACAAATAAATCAAAGGAAAAATATTTCAATTTTTTTAAAAAATCTTTATTATCTAGTTCAAGCGAAATGCAATTAATCTGTATGGAAACAAGCAAAAAATTATTTCTTTGTGTGTGTTTTGCTTCTGTCTGAATTGTATATATATATATATATATATATATATATATATATTAGTAAGTCTTCAAAGCGTTGCGTGTGTGTAAAATAAAACGACTTCTAAACTCAACATTTTTGAGGGTTGACAATGCCTTTTTGTTTTGTGCTGATAGCTTTGTTGAAATGTCGTCGGTATGAAGTCATAAGTAAACATGTAAAAAGAAAATATAGCTATTAAAGTATTCTATTGTTTTCAAACACCATTTCTAATACAGAAAGAATTGCACGTGTATTGATATATGAGTGAATTCTCTCTTTGGAGTTGTCAAGCCTCTCATCCTGGACTTTGGAATCCAAAAGCAGGTCTTCGGGTTAGATTGTAAACTGAAATTTAAGATGCTTTTAATTAATACGGATCTTATTACAAACTTAGTGTTATTTATGTTTATTTTATGTTCGTGAAATGTGAATAAATGTTTTGTCTCAAAGAATGTGGATTACTTTTGAAAAAGTGATATTATTAATCATCTATAGTGGCGTCTTGGAATATAAGGTAAGTCTAACTACCTTATTTGAATGAGATTTCTTCTTCATTTTTTGCTGATAAAAATGATAGGAGTGTTAATGTTCGCGCTGTTTCATAACATTTAGCTCCTTGTTACTTTCTAGCATACAAAGAGAAATCATAATAATTGTCTAAAATTTTACCTTGAAATTTTTTCAAAGTGCCATCATTCTGACCTATTTGAGAAAAGAAGAAGAAGAAGAAGAAGAAGAAGAAAAACCTTTGGAATTATGTTTGTAGATGATCAAAAGACCTTTGAGCTGAGGGGAGCAAATTCTATACACGGATCTAAAATCAAATTTGTAGATCTCGATTAAATTTTAAACGAAATCCATTGAGAGGAACTCCGGCCATCCTGGTACAGGCGAACACGGTCAACAGAAAACGGAATAATAAAATTTGATGCCCAAGTTGCAAACATTTAAAACTTTAGATCCGTATCAAATTTTGAAGAGAATCCGTCACGAGATCGATCATCTGTACTTTCTTAACGCATATAAACGCAATAATGGAAAAATGCAAAGACTTAAACAAAGACAATCTGGTATGCGACCTTGTAATTATAATTGCGGCTTTGTGACAAGTTTCGGTTTCAGTCGGAAGGAAAAAATACATTTTCGATATTCTGGTACTTGTGTATCAACCTCGTATCAGCGATTTATCGCCAAAGATGCAAGCTAAATTCATACCACAGGTTGATTTTTCCTAACTATTTTTGCCAATATCATGCAATTAATTAGAACGTATGTACCGGCTTTCTCTAGTATTCCACGAAGTACACAACTGTTGAGTGTGAGATTCTGAAATTAAAAATCTGACCATTTACGGTGTTCACGCGTTTTTCCAAGGCCAAGAATTCTATGCAGTGGTGGGAAGAGAGAGACCAGCTTCATTAGAGAATATGTGAGACATTTTTTAAAGATGTGTTGTTGATTTCTGCAAACGCTTCGTCTGTGTTTGGTCATCCTTATTTCGAGTAGAATAGAGCGCTGTTTACAAATTCTGTTGACTTCACATCTAGCGGAAAGATTTTCCTTACCAGTATGTTCTGTTAAAATAAATAAATTCTTCTTCGGTAAAATCTATTTTAATTTTATCGTATTGATGTGAATTAAAAATCTTATTTGAAGTGACTTTTAAAGGTATAAAACAGAATATATGAAAATCATCCTTCTTCATGAGATAATAAAGAATTTTTAGTGCTGAAATAGGATCGGGAATTTAAGGTAATGCGGATGAATATTTCTTTTGAAATTAAAATTCACACTTCGAGCGTATATTTCTTCCCATCTGGGCAAAATCAACGAAATTTAGATTTGCTAATTTATATTATATATTTGACAATACAGATTGGAATCTACAATTCCTTTTAAAATTAATAAAGTCTGAATATTTCTCCTTTCTTTCTTCTCGCTTTCATCGCCATTGTTGTCCTTTTTTTGTGATTTTTACTCATATAATGCAAATTATACAGAATCTCTCTGTAAAAGGTTTAACATTTGAAAAATTAAAGCTAAAATTTAACTGTGACTGAAGTATGAGGGGTTAGCCAAAGACACTCGATGATAGATTGGTTTGCTTAATTAGTGCTGAGTGATAAATTGAAGAATTGTAGAATTTTGAACTGTTTGTAGTGATAAAAAAATATCTATGAAATAACTGGAGTGTCATAATAATCAAAAGATGGTTTAGTTTTAGATTAGTTAGAGTTTTAGATTTGTCTCTAACTTTCTTCTTCCAATTTCGAATAGTTTGTTGGCTTCCAGACTTTATATTCTAATATTATTTTCTAGTTTTTAATACAATTATAAATACGCGTTACTTAAAGTTTTTGTTGTTATTTTGAATTTTTAACCTAGATAGATATAAAGATCTTTTTTCATAATTTCAGTTATTATGTAGACATAGTCGTAGAACATTAGGAATTTGTGAAACAATAACTACGTTTATAAAAATAATATAAAATCTGTAATCTTTCTTCTAAGAGATGAAATGCTCTTTAAAAAGATATTTTATTCTTTCTGCTTAAATGAGGACGGAACTAAATTTCTGACAAATTTTAAGATTCTACAATCGTAACTGATACGAAATCAAAATTCGAATGCCACATTTTTAATTATAACTTGAACATGAAAGCCTTTAATGCCTTTTATATTATAAAGAATGTCCATTGATTTTTGAAACGCCTTTAAATAAAACCTTTTCTAGAAATATCTTTTAATATAGTAAAAATTCTTTTTTAATATTTGGATTCAAGTCTATCTTGTATAAGAATTACATTGAGAGGCATGAGTGCATACTATACGAATTTTGTCTCTATTCCTACGCTTCTATAGAAAACACAATCCTCCAATTCTTCAACTGTCCGTCAATGCCATTTTTTATCAGAAATACCGTGTTACAGTGGCGCCTTCGTAAATTTCTGGAGAAGACAAAATCCCTCGATCAGGAATCATGCTACAGTGAAACCTCATAACGGAATGGCGTGTTTATGAGATTATTCGAATATTCAGATAACATGTCACTTGCATTGTTTCTTGAACATTATTTTGATTGATCTAGGCATTGTTAGAGTATGTTGACGACTTTTAAACTTAGTCTTGTGACTAAGAGCATTTTCTTCTCGTTTTCCTCTTCACCAAGCACAGCACGAGGAAGCGCTTTTCGATGAGGTGGCCTCCATTCTGACATAACTATGTCCTCACTTTCCCTTTTCACGTAATTTTAAGTAATAAACTAACGGCTTGTAACGAGATTGCTCCATCTCGGAGGAAAAGTACGTCAAAAAATAGAACAGAAAACTGGACTCATTTTCAAAACGAAAAAGCTGTGCATTTCGACGATGTTATCAATACAAACGGATTTCTAAACATGCAAAATGATATTTATTCCTATTAAGATTTGCCAATCAAATAGGTTTTTGTTTTGAAACATTCATTGTTTATTTTTCAGATACCATCTATTGAAACTCGTTTCCTGTATGTTTTTGAACAACAGCCTCAAAAGGATTCATATTTTTTAACATTTAATTAACTGCATGCATGTCGCCTGAAAACGGATGTATTGTACGATAAATATCAAAACATACATGTTAAGTCAAAAATATTAATCGAATCAATTAAAAGTGTTAAATTGTACGTGGTATGACTTGAAAGGCAAAGTATATTTAACTTTGAGCAAGGAAATATTCCTAGAACAGTTTTGGACGTAATGCTCCTTTATTAATAAATCCTGCGCCACCTGCGAGTCATGAGAGCACTGATTGGAAAGGCTTGGAAGTCATTTTATTTTAAAAACTGTGGCAGATAGCGGACAACCATCTTACAGAATTATCTATTTATATAAAAGTTGTCTGCAGATGTCCGTAACTCTCTACGCACTTCTGATTTGGCGTCTATAATTTTTAATGCATACATATAATCAATGCGAATAAACATGTAAGGGTTTATGAACGCACCTGTGGATACTAGTGAGCTATTTCTTTCTTCTATTCCTCAATTTTTTCCTCTTGTATTTGGCAATGCATTCTCTTTTATTAATAGGTCATCGTTTACTTCAACCCGATTTTGATTATTAGTTTTAAATTGAATGTTCCTGAACAGTATAGATTTATGGGATCGCAAACATTGCCTTTTATTGCTTTCTTTTGCTAGAATGTAGAAAGTGCTAATGTGCTGAGGTTTTCTAATATTTTCTTTCAGCGTCATTTTTATTTTTTATTTGGCATTGCATTCCACGGAAATGTGGATTTCAGTGTTTTCGGAATTTTATCATTCCTGCCATCCATTATTTTTCTTTTATGCAATAAATTCTATAATATTTTTAATATCTCAAGAACATTTAGTATGAATTTTGTTGTTCATTTAATCGTACTTATCTTACTTCTCGATGTTTAACAGAATTCGTCATTTTATAAAATTTAGTTTTTTATATTATTATTATATTTTTTTTATTCCAAGCCTGTATCGTATCTAATTTCTTTCTGTTAGTGGATTACGATTTCTTTTAATCCGATTTTATAATTATTTGTTTAATTTGAGTGTTCGTGAGCTTTCTGGAAGAGAAAATTCCGATGTAAGGAAACAAAACTTTTAATGTTACTATATATTTTCATTCAGTGTGTTGTAAATTATTATTATTATTATTATTATCTCTTAAGCGCTCTTCCAGTGAAAATGAGGTTTTTACTACAACTTTTCGGCAGTTAATCTGTGATAAGCCACTGAGCATTAGATTTCGTTCTTTAATCATTGACAATCAGATCTGAGATAATGCATACAGGATAACAGATCGACTAGAAGAGCGTATTTTCTAGCATAACATAGTTCAAAATAACTTTTTACAAACACTCATCATTTCACCACATGTCCCGAAAGGCGTTTACAAACCTGAAGGATTTAAGGAAATACCGAAATAAATCATTTTACAAGAGAAACACAAAAAGAGGTCATTATTAGAGGGCTCTTTGCCTGTGAATCAAGTTGTATGTGTGTGTAT
>JAPMOR010068493.1:308279-335592 GCA_026543865.1 Argiope aurantia | reverse complement strand
CTCCCAAATGTTTCTCGCATATTCTCTAATAAAGATGTTATCCCATCTATGTTATCTAATAAAGATGCTTTGCATGCTATTGTATAATAGTCATGAAATATAAGTCATTGGCTTGAATTTAGCATTTTTACTGAATCTGTCGTGTGATCCTTGGCTAGTGTTTTGGCGATTAATCCATGGCATGCAAAAATCGAATTTCGATTTCAGACGTGTTCTTCGTAACCGATTTCAGCAAAAATTTGACATAAATCTACACTTAAAGTCGCATCGCGTTTTTGAATTATTACGTTTACATGTTTCTGAAAGTACAGACGGACAGATGCCTTGTTGGATTTCGCTCACATTTTGATATGCATCTATACTAAAGATGTTAAATCTGTGAACCGAATTTTATATATCTAACTCTCTTCGTTTTTCAGTTATTGTGCAAACTTATATTCGCGCAGACTTTCTCTGAGCGGATTTTGCTAAAAATTTAACAGAAATATACAAATTTAGTTTTAGACCTGTATACCAAATTTAATTCCTCTAGCTCAAAACCTTTTTTAGTTATCTTTATCAAAAACAGATGGGCATTTTCCCAAAAGGCATTTTTCGAACTCGGGGAGATCTGAAATATGGAGATTCGTCAAAATCTCAAGTTCGAATTTTTTGGCAATTACTATACTTTCACTATACTTCGTATACGGGAAAGTAAAAAGACTTCATTGCTAAAAATTCTCTATTATAAGCTTAGAGAAAAAAAAATGGGATCTCTTTGAGGTGCTACATCGGTATTTTTCTTAAGCATAGGTCTCCCCCCCCCCGAAATAAATTAGGAAACTCCTGAGAGTACTTATATTCATGATAGGGAACTCCAAACATTACTTTTAAAGATATACTCTTCGAAAAATTCTTTGAATTAATATTTTTAAAAGATTTTTTTTAAATAACTCTGACTTTCAGAAAATAAGATAGGTTTAAATTGAATTGCACAGCAGAGAGCCATGAAAATTCTTCTTTAATTTGAAAGCCAAAAACAGTGTTCTCCTTCGAATGTTAAGACAATATGATGCGTTTTGTGCTTCCCAATGAAATGAAATAAAATACCAAACAGGTTTGGGGAAGTCTTTCTTTTTTTTTATTGGATTCGCAGATTCGACAAAGATCCACAATTTTGGTTTAAAAACAGCACTCTTAATTCCATTTATCTAAGTCATCGCATGTTTCAATTATGACGCTCACATAAACGAAATATACACACAAATAGACAAACGATAAGCCGGTAGAAGGTTTTAATTGAAAATTTGACATAGTGCTGAAATTATGATGCTGAAGAAGCATGCTACATGTTATCAATTTAAACTATCGTCTTTGATTTCTTAAGGACACATGGGAAGGTTTCCTGGAACAGATTTCATTCAAAATTTGATTTAAAAAATTAACATCGTTAACGAAGGAACACTGACTGATTTTCATTTGCCGCTTTTTCAAGCTTTCTTTTTTATACCTTTCTTTCTTATCCAACCAGATTCAATTACATAAATGAATTTTTCGCATCTTGCGAAATTCAAAACTGGGAGATTCATCAAAATCCCGCGATATATATATTTTTTCATGCTCACAATAGTTGCAGTTTCTTTGCGTGTGTGTGTATGTGTGTGTCAAAAATCAACTATTCCTTAAAAGTAGACAATCTGCGTCACTTCCTGTTGAGAAACTATTTCAAAACTAATAGGCCAATATTAGTGACCTACGCCAATATTAGTGACCTACTCTATTAGTTCTCTCTCTTTACAAAGAAAAAGATCTCTGATATTTTATTTATTGAAAAATAAATTATTGTCATTTTATTTTGATTTAGAAATAAGATTTGTCCAGTCAATAGATATCCATTTACACGAATTTCTGCTCAGATTGTCGATATTGTATTGGTAAAACAGTGGAAGTGTTTTTTCATTAATTTTTTCGTAACTATTCTGTTACAGCTCGTTTTGTGTTTGACTTCGTAGAATAGAAAATAAATTTGAGATATCATTTTAATCTTCATCTCATTGTGAAGATGGACTGATTTATTCGATAAAACTTGATTAGTAGATTTTGACCTGACTTTGAATAGTAACTCGTCGAATATTAAGATAAACTATTGATATTAAGATGTTTTTTTTATATTTCAGAGCTATTTTTTCGGGTTTAATTTGTTCACTTTCCAGATGTAGCGCAATAATTGCGTATCATAACGCAACTCTGAAAAGGACGAACGAAATCACGCAGAACAGCTTTTCCGACTTCCTTCTTCGACTCGGGGAGTCCTCTTCATTACCCCGAGAACGTCTTGCCTTTTCTTGCTTCATTTCTCTTATCCAAATATTACTCTCATCAATTTTTGGGCACTTTCAAAACATTAGCTTACTTGGTAAACATAAGAAGACGATATGATTGGTTGGAAGCAAAGGTACTTTGATGGCGTAACATATATCGAGGTCAAATGAGACGCACTTTCAACATAAGCACCAACTCGTCGTATTTATTTAACATAGAAAGTAAAAAGCATTTAAAAATATTTCTATACAGTTTTGTGGAACATCAAGGTCAATTTAAACACACAAGGAAAAAAATAAATTCATCGTGATTATTATTTTTATTTGTAGCTAGAATGTGTCATTACTTTAGACTGTCCCAAAAGTATTGACACACGTGTAAAATACAAACTACGAGAAAGTAAGAACAAAATGAATATTATTATTAATATTAAAGTATGCACTATTTAGAGTTTATTTATTGGAAAATTTTAAAAACTGTTTGTTTTAATAATTCACAAAATAGGGTGTTCCACATTTATGGATATTAATATATGAATACAAATTTAAACCTAAACACATTTCCAAACATGCAAATAATTAATGTAATTTCACTAGATTTTGTGTTTTCACATACTCTATTTGTCTAGAATTTTGCATGAATCTTGGCAATCAATCGCTATTTTAAGCTATTTTCGGGCTGGATTTTCCCATGTTATCTGTTGAATTAGGATTTGATCTAAATACAGGGCAGTTTTTGATAGAGATAGTATTCTGGCGAAATCATGTTTTTGACGCATGAATCAAATCGCTGTCTAATTTGAAATCACAATCGACATTTCCCTGCAAGTCTAGCAGCGGAGTTAAATGAAGTTCCAATATTTGCTGAGAAATCTATAGAGCAAATTCTTACCGCGAAAGGCCAAGAGTTTTTCACCCTCAATCACTATCAAACTTATTGCCTATTTAAAAAAATCGATTTATTTTTAATCATTGATTTATTTCAATCATGCATGTGAAATTTGTATCTCTTTAACACATCTAATTTTTTTTCTGGAAGTCATTCTAGAATCTGGAATTCATTTTTCATGAAACATTATATTTTTCAGTTTTGCTGAAATGAGGTGTTTGATGGAATATAACATTTTCTTGAAAATTATCCTTAAAAGTCTCCAATTTTTCTGTGAATCAGGTTTCTGAATACTTCAATTTTGATATGTAGCAATGATATTTTTCCTGCTGCCATCCTTAATACCATTTCACCGCCCTAAAGAAATATTTTTTGCTGTGAACCAGATTTTATCACGTTAGACCATTCATATCTTTTGATAAAATATTATAAACACTTCACCTAAATACTTTTAAAGTATCAGAAAAGGTTTTCAGATTTTTCTCTTAAATTTGTAAATTTAAAGTTCATACAGTCATCTCCTTTTAAATATCCACTTCCACTTCACATTCCTATGAAATTATGAAATCCAGCAAGTATCATTCAAAAATAAATTTAAAATACTAGTTGCTCATCTAATATATAAAAATAAACAAAATATTATGATATTTATTTATAAGAACTGTTAATAAATGATCGGTAGTGAATAAAAACAACGATTTTAAAGAAAAAAATTAATAAGTGAAAATATTTTTTTTCCAATTTAAAACCATATGATATCAATATTTAAGGGACAAGCATTTCTTGAAATATCTCAATTTTTAATTATCTCGTATTTCTACGATACATTATAATAAAACAATAAAAAAAAACTGAATCATAGTCACAAGTGCAAGAATCGTACTTTAGATCGGAATGCTGTTATCGATTTATGTCGCGATTCGAGTGTAATGCAAGAAGCAGATATGTTTGCGTGCATACTGGCGTTTTACAAGACCAATCGTTTGACCAAGAGTTAAGAAATTTGGCTAAATTATATATTTGAAATGTGAATTTCCGTGAGATTTTATTTTCAAAATTTTATTTATAATTTTAATAAATTAAAAATTAAGCGAGATATTCGTATTTTTTGTAAGCAATCGGAAATATTATCATAGAATAACAATTTTTACGTCATCTTAAAATTCAAAATGATTACAAAATTATTACTAATAAGTTTCCTTAATGTTGAATTTTTAAAAAATATTTTATATATAATTTGCAACAATACTTTTACTTCGCTGAACTGAAAACCACTTTCTCATTGTTTCTACAAATATTTAAACATGCGCTTTTCTTCCATTGTTGAGAGCTAACTGATAGAGGACACCTGTTTTTTTCTCTCATCTTTTCAATATCTGCATGGAAATAAATGTGTTATTTTATAAACACATTTATTTCCATGGGTACGCTGAATAAAACAAGAGTATTTTATTATATATTTGTCAAAATCAAAAGATCATTTGTTGAAGAAAATCAAGTTATGCACTAGACATTTAACTGAAACAAGACAGTCATTAGACCCGTGAAATAGCTAGTCGCTAAACGCAACTAATTTAATACACACACACACACACACACACACACACACATATATATATATATATATATATATATAAATTGTTAAGACAAAATATATATTTATAATATTTCAAATTTATAACTTTTGTGGCAATTTTCGTATTTCAGTATAAAGTGTCTCTCTCTCTCTTGTTTTTACAAAGATGTTATATCAAAGCGATTTTCATTGAAATTTTTTAAAAATAAAACTACATTAATTATATTGCATTTTTTTTTCTGAAATATAAAAATAAATGAAAGTAATAAAATAATAATATGTATTCAGCTATTTAAATTAATCAAAAGGAAATCTTTTAAAACAGAAATTTACAAAAATATTAAAAATAACCAGAACGATCTATTAGCTTTCTTCGAAGCTGAGAAAGTTTCACATCAATCCGGAAATATAAAAATATTTATACAACTAGTAAAGCGCAGTAAAACTGAAAGATTATAAAACATAGATATTCAGATCTATGAGAATGTCAACATTTAAGGATTCATTTTAAGACAAAAAAGTTGTCAATATGTAAAGTTAGGCAAAAAAGAATAGTTAGTATATGGTGAAATAGTCCAATAAGCTCAATAACAAAAAGCAACGCTTATTCAACCTGAATACAGGAACATAGAGACGACAAAAACACAGACAAAATGCAAACACCAGTAGCATTATCGGTAGTAGATAGTCTCAAAAGCACTAAGAAACCAGACAGAACTCAACAGGCAGAAAGACTTCAGTCGACTATTCCCGTCCTTCAAACGTCTGCAATTCTCCATCGTCTCTTCGCTTTAGCTATATTAGTCGCTACTCAGTACATGACTCCATCTCAGTATATGACTCAAAGCTCATACTGCGCCCAAGTGATTCAACTTACTCTCCAGCTAAGTTTCTCAGCTTTTTATAATTTCCGAAGCAGAGCACAAAAATTTTTAGAAGAATTGTCATAATTCGCTTTCTAATGGTCCTATCGCCAAAATTCTAAAATCATCGATTTTGTCCCAAATTCGACGCGAAGTCGCCCAGATAGTAGTGAAATATGCCGCCAAGGTGATTAAAACGGCATCCGTTCTAGTTATCCGCAAAATTGTCATCCTTAGAGTAGAGCCAACTGTGCTGGGAAGTAAGATTACAAATTCGTAACAACAGAAAAAATTAATAATTTATCGGAATGTCTGATCTTATTTTTTTTCATACTGTACAGGATCATGAACTCATACGTAATAATATTAGAAGGAAACTAATATCCCTTAATGTCAATACCCGCTGTCACCGTACGTGATTATTATTATTATTATTATTATTGACAATTTTATTGGAAATGAAAGATTACATGGAATGAAGTGGTGTGCATGATTATTTTGTGGTTCTTAAATAAGAGTTTCAAAAATTTCCGATAATTTATCTCAAATTCTTTGGGATAAGCTAGCCAAGAATATACGTAATGAATGCAGCGTATGTATTGTAATGAGAGGCGGACACATACCTTATTAATGTTTCAAAAAGATACAATTGCCTATTTTTTTATGATCACAGCCATTTATTGTTAATTTTATTATATACGTTGTAATTTCTGTATATTTCTATAATTTGTTATTTTTTCGCCAAATATTATTTTTTTAGGGTTGTTTGTATTTGTAATAACACTGTAGTGTAGTATTATTATAATGCTTTAGAGTAATTCTTTTTAAAAGAACCCCTCATAAATAGTAGAAATTTGCTCAGTTCTGGAGTTCATTTCCAGGTGAAGTATATTATTTTCAAGTTAATTCCTTCTTAAAATATCTCATTAATAAAGCAAAAATTGTCAAACTATTTGTTTCCATCAAAATCTTTTGAAATAAATGTTATAAGAAAGATGTATATGTAACATAATTTTGTAGATACGTAGTCCAAAAGAAGATAATCTAGAATTTAATTTTAATTTATTTTACCATTAAAAAGGCATGATTTGTATAAGGAGAGAAGCAATGATACTCCTCTATTTGCATAAAAGTAAAATGAAAAAAGTTTTCCCTTGTGATTTTAATAAGAGAATATTTTATTCTCCTAAGTCGACAAATGTGCGATATTTTCTAGGCTTATAGTTCCAGGATTATTTAAATACAAAAATTAGAAATTTCTTTAAAAATATTTTTATTTTTAAATTTATTTAAAAATAAATTGATTGATTTAAATTTATTTTAAAACTGTTGATTTTTCAATCGTAATCAAAAATGCAATCCTGAAAAAATAAATCTATTGAAATATAATAAAAAAAATTTTTTCTTTGCAAAAAGTTGATTTGAGTTTACGAATGATCACTTTTAAAACATAAAACAATGGCCTCTTTTCAATAGCATTTGAATTTTTTTAGTGTTGTCTAAAACCATTGGAATTGTATGTAATCATATATATTATGATATATTTAGTAAAATTATCATATATATTTTTGTTTGTTGATATAACGGCTTTTGTATATTACGTAAAATTGTATTTACAAATTGAGTGTTTTCTTAAAATTTATTTTAGAAATTAATTTTTTTAATTAAATATTGATATTTAATTTTAAAATTAATTTTAAAAAATTTTTTGTTATAAAATTCTTAATACAATAAATTCCATTTTTTCTTACTTTTTACTTTCTCGTATTGTGTTCATCAAAAATTTAGAATTTGAGATTTTGTCGAATCTCTGTGTTTCAAATCTGAAATCAAATCTGTTAAATCGTTCCAATCGTTGTTCGAATCGTCATATCAAAAGTTTCAAATCCGTTCTCTGCGTTTCAGAGAACAAAATCCCCGCATTTTTGGATATATATCTATTCTGTGAACACAGTAATTCAAAAGAATTTGTAGCTTGAAGGATAAAATTTGGTTATGTCCTTTACATCAAATTTATAGATTTTTTTAAATGAAAGTTTAAACGAAATCCATTCACAAGAAGTCTGTTGTCCGACTACGCTTTAGATGTGAATAAGTGTAGAACGTAAAAAGCCAGATTCCCGTTTTGATAAATTTAGGCACGCAATTTTAGCTTTTAAATTGTCGATTCTCGTTAAATTTTGAACGAATCCACCAAAGGATTGACAGCCAAACGATTTGTATTTTCATATTCATGTAACTTGAATATAGGAAATTCCATAAGTGATCTTGTTATTAATATAGAATTTTTGCTAAAAAATTATATATCTTGATACACGATTTTATTTTAGATTGTAGATTAGAATACTTATTTGTATTCTATTTCAACTGAGGGCCACTCATCTGAATGAACTCTTTCCGCTTTAAGTTTAGAAAGAAAATACATTTTGATGTGGTTAAAAATGTCAGAAAATCCAGAAATGTCATCAACATACCTAGATTGAAAATTGATTTCCTGGGACATGTAATATAATTTCATTACATATCGTCACTCTAAAAAGAAAAGAATCAAACATATCGAATGAAGCTTCATAAAAAAAAAAAAAATGATTTTTACTGACCTGCTTTGCTCTGTAAAGCAAGTATTTTTTTTTTTGTTAGTATACATACGGTATTAAATATGTGTATTTATTTTGATGAGAAAACTTCTTAAGCGGACAATGATATTCTGAATTTTTTAAACTTTTTTTCCCTCCATATTCACCATAATTTAGAACATTTAGCATGACATTACTTCTGCATTGAAGAACTGAATTGTACCATCCGGGAATAGAACACTGTTTGCATATTCCATTGGCCCGACCCTAAATGGACGATTTACGAAAGAGAACTTTTAGGGTGACATTGTTCTTGTACCCTGTCCTGCCATTCAACAACACGCAGTCCATTCATTACTTAACAGGAGATACAATTCGATGTCACCGCCTTTCATACGAATCAGAATATTTTTCCGAAAAAAACAGTGGCCATCACAATATGGCGGATGTCCTGGAAGTGCGCTCGAGTGGTCAACGGGCTGGAGAATTTTGCGCGACTTGTTGAAGAGCACGATTGACCTGACCAATTGAAAGTTGTAAATCACACGACTTCACGTGAAAAAAAGGTGGAATCGGAAAGCTTCAGCTGTTGCCACCGATACAGAAGTGTTGAAATAGTGAGTCAGATAACTTAAACGAATTAATGTGTCTTCCATATTCTGATAAAAGTGGTTGGAGTAGGATGTGAATACAAGTTTCGCACTCAGAATATTTTGTAAATACCACTAGGAGGGGAAGGTGCTTACTCTATGCCAGATTCAGTTTTGTACAGTGAAGTTAAAGATATACGCAATCAATACAGAATGGATAAAGTTGCTGTTTAGTTCCAAATATGAACCATTTCTTTACAAAGTGCTGATTACGAAAAAGTGACACTCTATAACCTCAAAAGGATTACCTCATTTTCAGTTCAGCCAGTTCTTACATTTCAAATTATAAGAAAAATGCAGTTCTACGTAGCAACAGTATTCATATTTTTATCAGGTATGTACTGTTCTATTGTTTGTTTTTAATTTAACTTCAGTTGTCAATCATTTTGTCTTATGAAAATTGCTTTGGTAAAATGTTGAACTAAAATCATTAGATAGAAATACTGATCAAAGGATACCTCAAGTTATATAAATTAACTGTTAAAGAAATTATTGAACTTAGAATGAAGAAGTCATTTTCTTAAGGATTAAACAAAGTCACATATTATTAAAATCATTATTGAAGGAAAATATAAGAAATAAATTGAATTTGGCTTAAAATGAAGGAATATATAAAAGTAGAAATTAAAAGAAAGAATAGTTAACCTGTATCATAAATACCGCGTTTATTTTTCAATGTAAATATGCTGGTGAGTTGAAGATACAATTACTTTAATTGAATGTTAAGATAAGAGTCACGACTCCGTAATTTATTTTTGGTATAGAATATAGAATTTAGTGACTTAAAGAATTTAAATAAATTATTTTTGTTTCGCGTTAAGATTATTATTTTTTCTTAAAGGCTATGATAGAGTAAATAATGCTGCCTAGCTTTGTTAGTTATTATAATCCAATAAAAGTTGTAATCTTAAGTGATCAAATGTTAAGAAAACTTAACAAATGAATAAAAAAATTGCTGGATACGTTTTTTTTACCAAAATGATTTACGAGTATCTAATAAATCAGTTTTTTTCTTGCAATGTTTTAAATATACTTTTAATGATCCAGTAAAAATTTACCATCAAACATGTTCCCCATTGCAAATGAAAAGTTGAATATCAAAAATAAGAAAAAAATTTCATGCTATTCATCATGACTAAGGCCCTGCACTTGTATTTTTAAACTATAAAGCTCAGAAATATTGGAAGGCTAGAGATCTAATGGCGTTAGAGCCAATCTTCTGAGTATTTGTAATAAATAAATAAGTAAAGTAGGAAAATGTGTACAGGCAAACAAAGAAAGCAATAAAAAAAATTAATGAAAAAATAAAAATCTTCGGATTATAGTCATTTTCTTTTTTGGAATTACTAAACGTATACATTTGAAATTTTCTTCATTTCTCCTCGTTTAGAACAGCAATAAACACGCTGATAATGAATATGAATAATTCCGAAGAATAATTCGGAAGAAGTACTATATATTACGTTTTAGTTTACAAGAAGAATAAAATTTATTTGGTAATGAATTAAATTTTAAAGAAACGAAACGCATATATTGAAGACCTTTCTTTGTCATATTGAATTAATGTAATGCTTATTTTTATCTCATTAAAACATTTTTCTTAATTATCTTATTATATGTTACTTAGGATTCCTAAAAATGTATAGATGGTAAACCTTTTCAGCGCATTTTAACTTTCGTAGCAATCCAGTCGCATACGCGTTTTTCGCAAGACTCGATGAGGATTCATTGCTGTTGCAGTATATTAATGCAGCTAAAGTTCTCCGGATGTTTTAGCATTACGTTCACCATAATTATTGCTGAATTGTCATTCCAAAATTTTAACAACAGCTTTCATTTATTATTTGAAGGATTCAGATTTAATATTTGATTTTATTATTTATTATTATTTGAAAGTTAGGATTGTAGGCTTTCAGAATATGAAGCTTCATTCAGTATTTAGGAGAAAAGTTCTTCTTGAACTTTTTAGTGGCCGAGTGCTTTCCATGAGTGCTATTTAAACTATGAAACCGAAGAGTCCGCCTAAAGATTTGATGCTGAAAAGTAGAAATAACCCCGGACACTTGTCAGTTGTCCTGGAATATATCGAATAGCTGCAAATGTTTCATTTGATCTGTTTATTTCTAAAGAATATTTAGTGTGGTCAGAGGATATATAAATTAAAAGGAAGAACAATGCATCGACAATTGATCGCAAGTGAAACGGGAACGTGTCAATGCATTTGTTTTTCTTCCATTCGTGTGCATTTTGTTCGCTAACAGAAGAAACGAAAAAAAAAAAAAAAAAATCAACACTTCTCGCCTAGGCGCCCGTTGAAGGTAATCCGAGAAAGGCTGGATTTTTCTATGACCAAGTGGAGTTTTTGATTTCTGTCCTTTAGCCGTGACCTTAATGAGCATTGTTCAAAAACGGATAGGTTGATATGCACTTTAGAACAGAGCAGTCTCATGGGCAGACTGACTTCTGGAGTATTTTCTGGAACAACGGACGGAGTTTTGCAGGATTGCATTCTTAAGAGGCTGTAAATATCATTGGAATCTTCAAATGACTTGATAATCTCAAAAATTGGTTCATCTGATTTCGTTGAATCTTCAGTTTTTACATATAAATTGAGTGCTTGCATTTGAATGGAGTAGGTTGGGAATTTTGTATTCATGATTCCAATGTATTTCGAAGGAGCATTTCTACTTTTATTGAAAAATCGTTTTTAAAATCCATTCTATAGGATGCATATTTTTTATAAATAATCGTTAGCCCACATATTATAGGATGAATTTTTTAAAAATCATTTTTTTTTCATCATATCATTATACCTTAGAAAATGCGCCGTTTTGTATGAAATATAATGGGGGAGATGAATACTTTTAAAATGAATATCTTCGCTCTCTCATGAAAATTCATGAAAAGTAGCGGCTTTTTAAATTTTCCTTTACCTAGACATTAATTGTTTAGTAATAGTAGTTGTTGGTTTATTGGCATAAGAACCATTCTTGACCCTACTGCTCAAGCGTATGGTTTAATTTCATCTCATATTATAAGATATGTTAGAATAAAAAACAGACGATTCTGGTAAAAAGTGAATCTTTTTTACGAAAAAATAAATGCATGAAATTCAAATGTAATACTGATTTCCAATGGATAACAAAATGGCTCTAAAGGCGAATAAAATGAGAGAAAATGAAATAATGCTGTTTCTGATTTGTTATTTAATCTCAGTAATATACAGAAAATAATGGTAAAAAATTATCACATGCAAGTGAAAAAAAAACAATAAAATAGATTTAAAAAATATTTGGATGGTATGTTTCACCCACCAAGTCTTGAGTTCAGAAGTGACGACGATGAATATTAAAATTAGGACATTCGATCAAAATATGCCGAACACTAAAATCAGCATGACATTTGGAACACATCGGTGCCCTCTCACCAAAAAGGAGATGATTTTTGAGTATAACGAGAGTGTCCGTCATTTTGACATCAACCTCACGTTGTGGGAGAAAAGACCATAAGCAAATTGTAGGTTTGATGAAATGTAATTTATTGTGGATCTGCAGATTCCACTGCCATTTAGAAAAGATTTGACATACAAACGACCGCTTAGCATCACAATATGGAAGCGACTGTGGTAGAAATAATGTTGCAGATTTAGCTGCAAAATCTGCCCTTTCATTTTCCGAAATACCTACATAACCTGGGAACCAACAAAAATTATTTGAGAAACCTCAATTTTCAAGGAGTCGTAATGTACACAAAATTTGAATGGCAACTGGGTGCATCTGATAGTGATAATGAGATTGTTAAGTAAAAAACCTTTTAAGAGTATTAAAATTTATTCATGAAAATCGATCAATATCTTCTAATCGCATATTCCTTTTAAGGGCAACAATAGGCAAAGTTTCTATAATATGCAATTTTTAATTCCTAAACATCACCATAACCTTCAAGCCTCATCTTCCAGATAAATTATTGGATGTGTATGCATAGCAGAAAAAAGTTATTTAGAATGGGAAATGATAAAAAGGTAAAATAATAATAATAATTGGATGGATTGCAACTTTTGAATATGATTGCTATTGGATAAGATTGGGAACTTTGAAAAGGATTGCAGCTTTAAAATCCTTGGAAAGGATTGAAACTTTTTTTTTGACCTGGAAAGGAATGCAACTTTTTGTTTGTTTGTTTTTGGGGACATATTGCAAAATTGAGCTTCAAACCTACAAAATTATTTGTTAGCAGAGAATGAGTGACAAGCTGATACAAATTAAAATTAAGAGAGCTTTAAAATAACTAAACTACTAAAGGGATTTTTATTTAAATTACTAAGAGGATTTAATTTTTTATAAGGCATTTCACTCTTCTTCTCATCAGGTCATACTAGCTGGGTTTAGTTTAGTCTATTTAAATTAACGCCACGTTTTAAAGCAACACAAGGGCTGTTTTGGGTTGGACCTGTCAGATATCCTCACTGTCAGATGAGGAAGACGACACCTGAGCTGGCACTCCCCTCTTCAAACTTCCACACCAAGCCAGCGGGGGGACGTTTGAGCCCAACAGTTAATAGCTTAAATGGCGGCTCTTCGTTGGAATAGGATCCCAAACCTGAAACTCTCTGGTTCCGAAATCCAGACCTTACCACCAGGTCGCCGCGGACCCTTTACTAGCTGGAACATTATAGTATGATTTTGGAACCTTCGAAACAAATACGTAATGGAGTTCCTCCCCCTACCTACACACTTCCAACTTCTAGATAATTTATTTATAGTTTTCTAGGTACAATTTTTAGATGAAGAAAAAATTATTTATTACTCTTAAGGAGGCGGCACTTAATAGATATTGCTATAATAAGCACTGAGAGAGGAATTTTAAATTTTTTAATATTATTGAAGAAAGTAGATTTTCGACACTTTTTATGGCTTTTAGAGCCCGAAACCAGAACGGAAGTTAACAATCAATTTAAAAAAAATTTCTTTGTTATATTTCACAACTGGCAGCTTTTAGGTGGGATAACGGTGTGGGAAAAAAAAAAAGAAACTGTTTTTTGTCTTTTCTTCTACATATGTATATACTTAGTTGTTGTTTTTTCCCAGTTATCCTAGAATAAATATTTGTCAAGCATCGTCTTGATGAACTTAAACTAACACTATTCTACTAATAACTGTTTTCCAGGATGAAATTGTGATAGTCTGCGTAGTTCATTTCTAGTTATTTGTTATTCTTGTATATTAAAGATAATAATTCTTTTATTATGTTGTTAATTGGTACAACTAATATTATAATATGGCTTGAATTTTTTTTCAAAATTTCAAAATTTTTACCCTTTTGAGATGAGTCTGTTTTGTGAGTTTTGCTTCAATGCCTTCATTACATAATGCAATGCTCATTGGATTTTTAGAATATGTATTTACATTAAGCATTCTAACAATCCATCGTTGAAAATCCAACGTCCACATTATTGTATTTTGTGTTGCATGAGTAAACATTTTACAAGAAACCTTTTTATCTCAGGAATAATGGGAAATCAATGCAATGATAAGAATTATTTTACAGAGTTATACTAAAAAATTTTCTTTTAATAATAATTATTCAGGAAATTTGAAATACCGAGTAATTAAATTTCTAAAATCACTCAACAGTGTCCTAATATGCAACTAAAATTACAAAAATACTGCTTTGAAGGCCATTTTTTTTTGTACGATAACAAGAGATATTTTTTTTAATGCTTTGAAATTAATGTTTTCAATTTTTTTCATAATATATGCAAGTAACGATAGTTCATTTCTGTAAAGACCAAAATAAATTGCTGAAATCTAACAAAATAATATCCTTTATCAAAAATTTAATCAAACGAAAATATCGACTAAAGAATTTGATGCACTGTCGGGAATAAATAACATCATTCATGCAACTTGATTTTACCCTTAAAATATGTTATTATTCTTCCTGTTGTTTTCATTCCCCCCCCCCTCCCACGCTCTGAATTGATGGCACAACCACTAACTTCTAAGAATAAAGAAAACTAAATTTTCTTACATTCGAAAACGTTTTAATAAACTTTATAAGTTAGTCTACGAATGGGATAGCTTACTTAAATGAAATTTATAAACAAACATTAAAATAGTTATTCAAATGGTATTTTTCAAAAAAAAAAGAAAAAAAAAAAGGAAAGAAAGAAACTTTTTTTGGCATGTTGGAAAGCAAATGTAGATAGATTCCTGATCATCTAATTATTATTTTCAATCCTTAGACAAAAATAATTAAGCATTACATATGAAAGCATATATTTTATTCCTACAGCATTATTCAGTATTTATTGTAAAATAAATTATATCAAAGTAACATTTATTATAAAAGTAATAAACAAATAGAATAGTTTATATTCCTTGAAAAACTATGGAGTCTTTAAACAAATGTGAAAAGACTGTCTATCTGTAAGAACTTAAAAGTCTATCGTTCGCATTTTAAACATATCCGAAGAAATTAATTATCGTTTATAATTACGCTTTTCTCCAGTAAATGCAAAGAATAACGTTTTATATTAAAAATTAAAAAATTATTGATTGATTTTTTTTATTGGGGGGAATCGTCTGCTTTTTTAAATTAATAGCAGAATTTTGATATTAATTAGAGGCTTTTGAATATTTGAATCCTAATTATTAATTGGAATAAAAGAGAATATATTATCCATTTTTCTGAAAATATTTTTCAATATTTGTATAGTAACTACATGCCATTGACAGACTTTAGACTTAATCGCAAGTCATAATCGAAAATGTTCGATATTTTTGCCGATTACATGTTGCTTTGTGATTAATACAAGTACCCGTAATTGTTATGCTGTTAATAAAAGTACCCACACTTATGTTAAAGCTATGATGGCAATAGAGATATTAATTTTATAATGATGAATTATGAATTAAAGTAAAAAAAGGAGAGAAAATTCTACCTTTTAACACTTTAATAAAAATGTATTTTTAAAAACTTTTTATTAAAATTATTTTGTAAACAGGGATTTTTGTAAGCAAAGTAAGTAAATAAAATCGTTCTAAGGGGAAGATAACCGATTATGTATTTTTGAGCAATTGTTTTTTGCTAAGACAGATTTAGTCTCAAATTTAAAGAACACACCTAATTTCATTTATTTCTTTCATTTTGGTATGTGGAAAATTTTTGGTTTACACACACACACACACGCGCGCGCACGCACATACATACACACAAAAACAAATAATAAAAATAAAAAAAACTCATTTCTCGGATACGAAGTTTTCTAAAACGTTCAAAAGATACAAACGTTCAAGATTCAAAATCAGAAATACGAGTTCTTTTACTATTAAATATACTTTCTCAAAATTTTGTATAAAGAAAATTAAAAGAAAAAAAAATGTGTGATAAAAATGAGATTTTTTTTTGCAGTAGGCCGCTACTTTTGTAAGTATTAATGAGAATTTAGTGTTTATGATGATTATTATCATCTTATGCACCTTCATAAAATTACTTTTCAAAGTTAATACAAATCATGGTTTCATTAAATCATAAATTAGGCTTAAAGTTATTAAGATTAATTTTAATATTGGCCTATTTATCTATTCCCCCATTCCTTCTTCTCTTTTCATCATTCAGTTTGGGAAAATTTTTGAATAATTTGTTTTCCTCATTTCTGTTTTTATGGCAAGTCATTTTAAAGCCTTTTTATTTAATTAGACTTGTTTCATGGAATTTTGCAACCGATTTTTTCAATCACTTCCAGGTGTGCTGAAGTTTTAGAATTTTGTGCGTAAGATAAGTATGATTCTCAATGACAACAAATTATCTATCTTGTTTAGTCAGCGTCTAATTCTTAATCTCATTTAATTATTAATAAAAACTTCACGTTCCTTAGTCAAAATTCAATCAATTTATTGCTGTCTGGCAATGCATATGAGAAAAATTGATTTTATATTCCATAACATTCATAGCAATTAATTATAAACTAAAGATTAAAAAATGGAAAATAATTAAAAAAAATTTTTTTCCGAAATTATTGATAAATGTATGTTTTAACCCTTCTGCGACGGGTCTGTCATATATGCCTCATCTACGAACATCCCTCACAGCCGTGCGTACCACCCGTGCATGGTGGCTCCCTGAGTCCATTACTTTTGAAATAAATATAATTTTAGTATCCTGACTTTCAGTTTGGTCCTATTCAACCTGACTTTGATAATTTACTCATCAGCTGTTGCGGGGATAAGAGTAATTTAAATAAACAAAGCTGGGTTGTGTAGCTTTCCACTTGATAGAATGATTTGCGTTTCTAGTCTCCCTCCGAATTCTTTTTTTTTTTTGTTGTTGTTGTTATTACTGTGTAATTGTAGTCTTTTCGGATTTTACCGTCAGTTCTGTTGTATTTTGAGTAGGTTTAGGATACACTTCGCCCAATTCTCTCTTTATTACGAAAATTCTTGGTTTCGGTTTATTATGGCAAGAAAATGCGATTGTCAGAAGACGAATGTGCTCGTATTATAAATGAACTAATAATCTAAAAAAGGTAGCAAAAATGATGACGGTATGATTAAGACTTTATTTTTTTTGTGATTTTTTTTCAAAGTTAAACTTAGCAACGCAAAACCCCACTGGATGATTCCTTTCGCGTACGCTTCGTCCCATGCGTGCGTCTAGGATAGAAGCCTGCCATCCCGAAAGAGTTTTAAAAATTGTTAGCTTTTTGATTAATTATTTTACTAAGCAATGGTCTGAACAAAAATATTTTCATTTTAACATTTCGTACTTCAATTGCGCAGTTTTTTTTTTTTTTTTTTTTTTTTTTTTTTTTTTTTTACTTAGCTTCTATAAATACTATAAATCTATCTTTGTTTTTTCCCAGCCCTTGTAATGTCAGTCGAAAGCAGAGAAGCTTGCGAGAAGAAACTGCACAACTGTACTGGGATGATGCAGCCCGTACTGAACGAAGTCCGCTACATGTTTCCGATCACTCAACTCGAGATAGAAGGCATGTGCAAGTAAGTCACAAATCAGAGGAGTACTGGAATTGTGGCAGTGCACTCAATTGCACTTGCAATTACTCCATTAATTTTGCTCATATATGTTAGCAGCCTTTGGCGACCAGCTGATTTGGCCAAAATATTGCAGTATTTAATTTCATCTAAGTCTTATGCGTAATTTGTTTATGATTTTTTCGACACACTATTTTTAAATATAAAATGTGGTAGACATGAAGCCTTGTTATTTAAATAGCCTTACACCGGTTCTATTAGTCGGGCCATTTTGATTAATTTATATCTAATGGAGGATTGGCATCATAGTGCCATTAAACAGGTAACTGAGCGGTAATTTGCTTTCTAACTGCATGTTGTCTTTCACGGTATTCAAACATTCACAATATTAAGTAAGTTTCACAGCAGCTAAATTTATATCATTCGAAAAATAAATTTTCTAAATAGTAAAACGGATAAAAATATGTTCGGAAGATATCACAGAATAAACGAAAAATCTCAGTTAGTTTTTAATTGATTAAAAAAAAAAAACCTCACTGAAGGGCACATTTTCTCCCTTACGTAATTATTTATAAACCTAGTTCCGAGTACTGAGTTCTAGTTGAATCGTCAGTCCTGTATTGCGCCTACAGATACAGAAACACAGTCTCGTTTATCATAAATAAGGAAAACCATATGCATTTGAAACATTAACAAAAGAACGAAACATAAAGAACAAAATGGAAATACAAGTTTAACATGAATGCATTACAAGGGCATTTTGGGTTTTTAGTAACAGATGACAGCATCATATTGTCGCATGGCGTAGATAAACCGTGTGTTAACTAAAGTCAAAGATAACACTCTCTACTCTCAACTCGAGACTTTTATTCAAGAAACTAAACCTTGCATCTGTTTTTATCTACAAGACGAAATGACTCGAATCTTCCAGATTTAGTAAGATACAGAAATCCCAAGAACATACTAGAACAAACGAGAAATAAAAATTAGTAAATCAATAACAAAACAATTTTTAGGCAACTTGCTTGCAGTCATACGAATTTGCGAACGGTCGCTTTTAGTTCGTAGCATCCTACCACTGAACCATTCAGACCGCTCCAAGTTAGAACAAGTTTCGTTACAATACTTAAAAATATAGATTGGTACATTGAATTAAAGTATTGCATTTATTTTTATTAAGGAATAACAGCCCATTTTTTTGGAACAACCGATTTCTGTTTTTGCTCATAAGTGTTCGATAGTCTGAATAAGCCAAAACATTCCATTCGGATTATTATTTAAAGTTCTTGTGCAAAATCATTCAACTGATATTTTAAGCACACTCTTACTTCAGAAGCGCACTCTCTTCAGAAAAGCTATTGCTCCGTATTTCCACAGTCACAGAAGGCCCTTCAAGTTCTTTTACAAACAGAAAAAAGAAAGAAAATCATACCAAATTTCTTTTCAATTAGTGAATAATTATCAAAGGGCAGAAATAAAGGTTCCGTTCATTTTTTTGAATGCAAAAATAAACTTGTACTTTTCATTAAAAAGGGAAAAGCATAGCGTATAGCTTAAGCTACTGGAATAAGAGACATTCGAATTAATTTAATTTAATTCGATTCAAGTTCTATTTTCTTTCCATACTAATTTCGCCCTACATCAGATCACGAGGACAACCCTCCACTTAACTTCCCACTCTTCAACCACAACGATGTGAGGACTTTTGAGTCCCGACGAACAGTTTTAACGCGCATCAGGTCCACATGCTCGGAACCTGATTCATGCTTCCAGTCTCATCCAGGCTTTCACATGTGAACAGCAAAATAAAGTTTCGAAACCGCAATCTTCTGAACTCGAAATCGAAAATTTTGCTGCAAACTCCACACATTTTTTTATTAGAATATCGTCCATCTTTTGTAATAAATTTTATTTTTGAATAAATGTATAGAAATTTCTTCCTTGTGAAACTTCCCGTCTTAATAGCTTAAATTTCGGTAAAAAAATGACAATTTTTTACTTTTTATTGCACTAATAAAAGTATGTATTAAATCTATCCATTTCTCCTATTTTCTGCTTTTCAATCCTTTATTTATTTCAAAATTCCTAATTATAAATATTATGAAATTTAAAAATGGATTACTAGATGTCGCTATGTATAAGAAATAAATTATCCAATTCAGTTTATACAGCCAGTGATGACTAAGAGTTTAAAATTGTACATTGTTATTTGGAACAAATATTTTTGTGTACTTTATCAGAAAAGAACGATGCTTTATTTGAGTGTATTGCTTGCATTTGAAAGATAAAAAAAGTGTCTTTTTATTGATGCAGCATTGTATATTAATATAATAGGTCGATTTTTAAAAAGAACAAATGTTTAAAAATGGATCACGAAAAGGTCCTTTTTCGACATATAATGCTTTTAGGATTTCGGAAAAGTGTAAAGTGTTGGAACTGCATAAAAACAAAAGAAAAAAAAATTGGTTATTTGTTTGGACCGTGCTCATGTTCTTCGTACCTGAAAAAAAAAATGGTTTGATAGGTTTAGGGATGGTGATTTTACTCTGGAAGATTAACTAAAACTGGGACAGCCTTTGGATGTTAATGACGGTATTGCGGGTGCTATAATGGAAGAAAACCCTAGAATAACACCTACGAAAATTGTAATGAAACTGAGCATTGATAATTTCACAGAATTTCACCATTTAAAAAAGTATGGATCATTTTCCAAATTCGGTACTTGAGTACTCATTCATCCATTTCCCACCCTGGTCGCTTTCCATAAACAGTTTTCTTTTTTTTTTTTACATTGTGTTGTAGAAAGAGATGAGAAGTCTATTTTATGTAATAATGTTCAGGTAAGACCGAAAAGCACGTCGCAAGGGCAGGACTGCTCTCTTCAAAACTGCTGTTGTGGCTTTGGTAGTTCATTCAAAATAGCCTGTGTTGTGAAACGATCACGTCGCACAAGAACTGTAAACAACTTACTACACTCGATGCAGCCATTTGATAAAAGCGTCTAGTTCTGGCAAACGGATAAGCTGTCATCTTTCTCCACGACCATACCAAACCCCTGTTGCACATCGAACCCTGAGAAAATGGAACAATTAAATAAGAAATTCTTCAAAATCAACTATATTCTGATTTAAAATTCGAAAAAAATATACAAAAACATTTCACGACTTTTTTTTTTTTAAAAGCCAAGATCATTTTTTAAAAAAATAATAGGCTTGACAAATTGGATGTAATCTGGAATCTGCTATACAGAATAATAGAGATTATATTTTCAAGTAATAAAATTTGTTGTTTCATTTTTATTTGTTTGAAGATTATCAATAGATAAGGCACGATGGCATGAATTTTTGCAATTACTTAATATTTTTACAAAATAATATAGTTCTAGTATATCAGGAAGTAGGTAAAAGAAATCGACAGCAGAATTCCATATTTAGAAATATGAAATATTTCACGTTACATAAAAGCTTTTAGAAATATATCTCTTCGGACTCATGGATAATTTTGGGGAAAAAAAATGCATATGTTTTTTCTCTATAACTCTTGGTATGTTTTCTTATTATAGTGTATTTATTCTTGTGGGATAGAGAAGTTAAAAGAAAACTCGTTCGGACCTCTTGCCTTATTTTTATTCGATCCAAAATTTCGTACACTATAAAATTTAGACGTCAGTGCGACATACCAAAATTTCATTTTTTTAAGATTATTAGAAATTATTATTTTATAAATATATGAAATACAGATTAAAAATTTTGGCACAAAGAAGAAAAGTATATTTCATTCGCTAAATGTATTTCGTTTGAGGCGTATCGTATTCATGAACAGTCATAATTTAAATGAATCAAATATTTTTTTCAACCGATCTGAGGAATATCCAAAACGAGGAAACATAAAAATTTCTAAGTCGAATTTTTTAACGATTATAATAATTTTTTTGTCTATATTTCTTGTACAAGAAAGTAAAAGTTTGAGTGCCTATATTTCATTGAAAGAACTAGATTGGCAATTTAATGATTGCAATTATAATATAATTTTTGGATTCTAAGCTATGACTTTCGGATTTTCCCCCTGCCAGTGTTAGCCAATTGCAGTCTATTTCAGTGATTCACTTTGATAATAACTCATCCACAGGGTGAACATCCAAAAGAAGAGGGCGTGCCTAATTGGCGTCATTTTTTCACTTTCACCCTCAAACAAGTGTTTGGCGGTGATGTCGACTCGCCCTCCAACAACGAAAAACAAACAACCGACCCATTCACTGAAAGACAAGAGGATGCTCGTTGCGCGATCCCACTTCCGATTTCTCAACCACTTCAGCCCCGGTCCCCCTTGTCTGGATGCGGACACGCTAATTGACTCGGCGCGCATCCTCCCCGATGATAAAAATAAAAATTGTTTCATTTTCCGCTTGTTTGTGTTTTTACTCTCTTTTCATAATTTGAAAAAAAAAAAAAAAAAAATGCGATAAATCCCCTTCAAAAGCCATTGAAACATGGCGACAATGCAGCATGAGAGAAAGTGGTTTCGATTTTAGACTGTGATATTGTATTCGAATGCTTAATGTGGTAAGTAGTGTGTTATTTCTATTGGGAAGATGATAGATATGATGAAATTGACTTCAAATAAAGACAATTTCGTTCCCAGAGGTGTAACGAGCAGCGGACAAGGAAAGGTATTAGGCACCCATTTTAAGCCGCGTTCTGACGACCTGTGGCCTTACGGATTTGATCTTAAATCTGCAAACTAACCCATTGTTGGGCCACTCCCACCTGTGGGCGTTGGTCAGGAGCTTCCCACAAATTGTCGGTAAAATGAACAGACATCAAAGAACCTCGGAAAACCACAGGAGAAGGGAAAGAGGGGGAAAATGTGGCAGACTCAAGGCGGGCACAGGTTGTCGGAACGTGGCTTTAGGAACGTGGTCGGAACGTGACATTAATGCATAGGTGACATTTTCACACCGAAAACACCAATCGGAGTGGTGTCCCCAAAACTTGCCCGCATACTGTCCAATAAAGGTGTTAGACCACGGAGTGTTTTGCATGGCATTGGCGTGCAATAATTACGAAATATTAAGCTTTTAACATTTTTATTGAAAATTTCGTGTGATCTTGGTGAGATTCATCACTGGCGATTCATCACTGACATGAGGTTAGAAATATCCGAAAATCAAAGTTGCAAGTTAGATGCATTTCCTATTGAAACCAACACAGAACTTCACTTGCACCCCCAAAATCACACACCAAATCTGACACATTTAAGTCATTGCGCTTTTTAATTATGTTTATATGCTTCTGAAAATACAGATAGACAGACGGTCAACCCGAAATCGGTTCAAAATCTGATGGGTATCCACACTATAGTTAAATCTAAGTACCGCATTTTATCTATCTCACTCTCTGTTTTGTAGTTATTGTGTCAACGAATATTCGGACAGATGGGCAGACCGATGTCCTCTGGGCCAAATTTGCTCAAAATTTGACAGGAATCTACAAATTTCGTGCGAAGACCGTATACCAAATTTCATCCGTTTAGCTCAATCTTGAGCTATCTTTGTCACAAACATAATGACAAAATGTGTGTTTTTAGTTCAGGAAAGTTTAAAATATGGAAATTTGTTAAAATCATGATTTCAGTTTTTTTTTTTTTTTTTTTTTTTGAAGATTGCAATATTTTCTCTGTTCTTCATTTACGAGAAAGGGAGAAGTAGAAGAATCGGAAGCTCTGTGTCATGCTTTATTTGATAAAATTTAAGGATTCACAAGTAAACGAGATAACTCAAAAACGCAGCGACTTAAATGTATCAAATCTGATATGTGATTTTGTGATTATAATTGTAATTCTGTATGACATTTTGATTTCAGTCAGTTGGGAAAACACACATTTACCTTTATTAGAAAGTATGCGAAAAAGTTTTATGGAGACCCCTCTGACTGGTTTAGTTTATAGCTCGAATATCCCAAACTATTTCATTCAGAAGTATCACTCATCTAAGCTATCAAAATCTGGAGCTCGCATGAACCGGATGAAATGAATTCATATTTCTGATAAGCCGCAAAAAATATAAAAAATTTCGAAGGACTTTCATTTAAAAATTCTATTCTTGCAATATTCTCCTTTGCATACATTTTCTGGTTTTCGCTCTCAATTTAGTACGTAGCAATATTTTCCAGAAAAGGAAGTAGTGCTTTTTCTAGTTTACTTAATCTATAGCAATTTTTTTCTAGAAATAGAGCAACACTCTCCACCTTATTATTTAATATGCAGTCATGTTTTTACTTTCTCGTATACGAAATATAGAAAAAGTAATAGAATCGTCAAAAATTTCGGACTTCGGATTTTGACCTATTTCTTTGTTTTAAACTTCCCTCAGTTAAAAAAAAAACTCACTTGAAAATGTCTGTCTGTATGTGACAAAGATAACTCAAAAATGCTTTGAACTATACTGATGAAATTTGGTATATGCTCTTATTTTGAGCAAATTCCGTCAAGAGGAAGTCTGTCTGTCTGTCTATGAATATAAGTTAACCTTATAACTAAAAAACGAGGAGAGCTATATAAATAAAATTCGGTGCATAACATCTATAACGTAGATATTTATTAAAATCTGAGCCAGATCCAACAAGGGGATAGCAGTCTATCTGTCGGAATTTTCAGAAACATGTAAACGCAATGATTTAAACTTATAAAGCTTTATATGAGGTTTTATGACTATGAATGTAATTTTGTGTCTAATTTTTGTTTCAATCAGTTCGGAAGAATGTGTCTAAATCGCAAATACGAGTTTCGGATGCTGTTAACACACCAAGGATTTATTGCTAAAAAAAAGTTGCCAAGGATCAAGTAATAGATTACATAAAAATGCTAAACTCACGCCATAGGTTAATATTTCGTAACTGGTTAATAACTGGTAACTGGTTTCGTAATAGGTTAATATTTCGTAATATTTGTAGACCTATGCCATGCAAGACGTTCTCTGCGTTACAGAGTATGCGAGAAAGTTTTGAGGAGACCACACCCGCTGGTTAAACATTGAAGTTTGGTTTAACTTCCCATTTTGGAGTAATACTATGGATATTTTGGGATGGATCTTGTAATTTTGAATCGTGTGTCATATGAGGAGAACGACACTTGCCCTTCTCTAAACTTCCACACCACACCAGTTTGAGTATATTTGGTCCTAACGAATCTTGAATTGAATAAAATTTAAGTAAGTAAAATTTTGAATCGTGTGTCATAGGAGGAGAACGACACTTGCCCTTCTCTAAACTTCCACACCACACCAGTTTGAGTATATTTGGTCCTAACGGATCTAAAATACACCAGAACATCAAGAACGGCGATACTTAGATGGAATCAGGTGACAAACTTGAAACCCACCGTAGCCGAGGATTCTTTTAGATTCGACAGCGCTGGTAAGGTCTTTTCAATTCTTCTATATCTTCTATTTCAATTCAACGCTATATCCATCGTGGTCTTTCAAAAATTGAAGTCAACGCTCCTTCCTCGTTCCTTAAGGTAACAAGAGAGCCTCGGTGGCCTAGTGGTTAGGTCTCAACTTCAAAATCGGAGACTTTCAGATTCGAGGCCTGATTCCACCGAAGAACGGTCATATAAGTGGGTCTGGTGCACGTTAAATCCATCGGGGCCAAACGTCCTCCCGCTGGTGTAGTGTGGTTGGAAGTTTGGAAAGGGGAATGACAGATCAGGTGTCATCTGACCGTTATTCAAAATGACGAGGTCCGTCCCAAAATAGCCCTAATGTTATTGCTTTAAAATGGAACGTTAATATAACTAAACTAAAAACTAAAGCCATAAGGTAACAATCCTTCACCCAGTTTACTTTTGCAGGGTTTGGAGTCACATCATGGACTGCGTTCGCAAGTACGTCACGGACTGCTCTTCGGAGGAACAGAGGACGAAGTTCAACGAAGCAGTGAGCAACTCCATCGATTCGGTCCACGCCATCTGCAGCTCAGAGAGATACAGAAGAGGTAAGCATGAAGCTGAGGTTGCAAACTAACCAAATGGGCAGTGCACGGATAATTTGCTTCTTAAAAACTAGTTTCCTTTAGCAGCCAAATTGTTGCCAAAGGAAACTAGTTTAGAACAATGAGAATGACTAATCTCATTTAAATCTATGGTTCCCACAGAAAAATATTTTTAAACACCAAATTGAGACTGACATTAAGTTGTGTTATTATAATATAATCTTACCCCTGTTCTATTTATTAGGTGCATGCTCCTTCCTAATAGAATCATGGCGTTATAGTGCCATTAAAGACGTAATTGAACGGGTAATTTGTTTTCAAACTGGATATGATTTTTGTTATATTTGAAGTCCCAAGAATATTAATCTTTCTTTCTTATTTCTCACTCAAAACTGCGCAGATATTTAACAGAATCTTTCTTCTTTCGCTATCAGCAATGGAAAAAAGGGGTCGATTAAATATTTGATAAAATGATAAAAACAGTCAGCAAATAAAAAAAAAACATGTAGAAAAACTAATTAAAAAATCATAATTCAGAAGGAAATTGCACACCAATTAAATTTTTATCATACAAAAGGTAGTCGTATCCATTTTACACTATGTCCAATTTTAATACGGTGTAAAAATCTTTTCGTTAATTACCGTAGGGAACCCCCAAAGTCTTACTTTATTTTTAGTTAATTAAAAATAAAATTATCAAAAATTTGAAAAATCGCCCGGAGGTGAATAATTTCATCTTGCAAAGTATTTTGCCAAAACTGATAGTTTTAAGTACTCCCAAAGAGATACTCCGATCGCCACTAAGGTATAAGGAAAAATCCGGATTACTGAACCGCCGTGGCAGCATTGGCAAAAACTAAGATTGAGTCCTAAGGACATTACCGGCCAAGATACAACTCCACCCAAAGAGGCACGTCCAATCATCGGTAGGGGGTAATCACTCACACCATTTCTGTACATAACAGAGAAGCAGGAACCAAATACTATTCCCGATTTCCCATACTTAAGATGCTACCCAGAGGGATGTAGCTTTAGGTAGAACGGTTGGTCTGTTGAATCTCCCCCTCCCATATATACATTCTCCTTCATTATTAACAAAGATAATGACCAAATTTTCTGTATTTCAGTTCAGCGTGCTAATAATATTAGGAGGCAGATGAGAGCATGCTCGTACAAAAACTCAGGCATGGGCACAGTCTCAACAGTGTAAGCCGTTCAATCATTATACCATTGTAACTAACTACAGCAAAAAATTACATACTGCCCTTAAATTAAGGATGGAGAAAATAGATAGCATACATTTTAGAACATGAATTTTGGTAGTAGAACAGGAAGGAGCTTTCATTTGGCACTCATTCAGTTTTCACTAATGGCTAATCTTGGTTATTCCTTAATGATAAATCCAAATATCACCCTCGGGACAGTACTACAATAGGATAAAGGAAAATATGATACAGGAAGATTTAAAAATCCATATA
>JAPMOR010068493.1:255160-308179 GCA_026543865.1 Argiope aurantia | reverse complement strand
GTTGCCTGAATGTCAATAATGTCGTCCTGCTCAGAATGGGAGATAAAATGGTTAGTGGGAAGCTTATCATGAACATATTTTTGAAACATAAAAAGGAAATATCTAGAATAGAATAGACCAGTGCAGTTTGTACAGTCGGACGGATTTTAACAATATCCTCACCTACTTTTCTCTGCAACATTATTGCATTCAAAAATCCCATCTTATATTTTGATGTCAAATAACTCAGAAAATAGTTTTTTTTTTAATTCTTTAAAGTGGTTGATTTATCTATGTGCAAATAAAGCTAAGCATGAATAAAATTAGCTATGGGGTTGAAAAATTCCCATTTCATTTATATTTTTAATAACGTATTGTAGCCAAGATCAATAAACTGAGTCTGTAAATTTTATTATTTTCTATTTATTTTGATTCATTATATTCTTTTTTCTCATTCAGTTGGAATTATAGTTAATCATTTTTTCGATGTTTTTCATTTTGTATTTGACTTGCTTTTTTTACTGTTAGCAGGTCCCTGTTTGTTGCAATTTGTTTTTCGTGATTAGTTTTGATTTAAGCATTCCTGAATTTTTTTTAGTTCATAGAATTATGGATCTTTATTTGTTTACTGTTAATATTACTATACATTTACAATTAAAGTACACTACAAATTATAATTTTTTTTATTTCTTAAACATTTTATCAATGTATATGATAATTTTACTGCAATTTTCATTAGTTGATCTTTGACAATCATAGCCAATATTGTAGAGAGTATTGTCCGTTTAGATGAATTCATCTTCTAGTTCAAAAGGCTTGCCATATAGGTTATCAGTCCTTTAATCGCATTTTTCTATTACTAGGAATTTATATTCCATTAAATATCTGTCGTACATTTAATCTAGCGTATCTTTTTTTTTCTTTTCTTCACTTTATTTATAAAGAAAAAAGAACTCCTGCAGCCGTCGCCCTGCATGTTCGCGACCCCATGTTCTATTTGTATTATAAAAATATTTTTTTTATGTACCCGACTTACTATTTCAATTAATTTAAAAATTTCTGAAACATCCTGCATATACATGGAAACCAAAGCGAAGGAAAGGCATTGCAAAAAGGAAATTTTAAGTGAATAGTGAATTATGAACGAAAAGATAGATTATTTTTAGGTAAAGAATATTTTCAGTAAAACATAAATCAGTTTTTTTATAATGTTATTTGGAAAATTAATAGCTTTCATGAAGAAATCATAAAAGAATGTAAAAGTAGTATATTTCATAAAATTTATCTTGCAAAAAAATGAAAACAGCTAGAATATTGACTTTAGAACAATGTAAAAAAAGAAAGATATCAGTATCTATGATGAAATCACTTTCCATCTCGGCAAGCAAACGATTTTTTTCGATAGAAAATATACGAAAAAAAAATCACAACAAATAAATACAAAGGAATAACGAATCTCTTGAGTATGCAATGTGAACAATTACTTTTAGTAGGAAACATTATCTGATAATAAATGTAAAATTACTTAGCGGCATTTAAAGTAGAATTTTCCTTGCTAACCTTCTCAAAATAAAAGAAGTTTTCCTGCAATTACCTATGTTATGGTCAGCGTTTTCTCATCTGATATTTACCTACGAGATCTCGCATTCATTCATGCGTATAAGTAGATATGTGTCACAATTTGTCCTTGAAATTAAAAAAACCTGTTAGTAATCATTTTGCTTTGTTTGTTCTATTTTAATGGCACTGCCGGAAAATGAAGAATACAAAAATTGCAGTCAGAGGAAAATCGATTGTTTATGTCTCTATAGACATATATTTCACCTCACAATTATTCGTCGTCAAGCTGTCCACTCTGAAATGCAATTAGTTAACCTTTTTTGATCGGTGATGGAAGAGAAAGAAAAAAGTAACCATTTATTATATAAAGAAATGTGCTTTGCAATAGTTATTCGATTTCATGTTCTAGTGTTTATTATCTTAGTATATACCAATAAAATAAGTGTTTAATTTAACTGTTTCAGACACAACTTTATGCACTTTATAAGATGCTTCAAAAAACGAAGCTTAAGTCCTTCAAAATCATTAAGATTTTTAAAGTTCAAATATATAAATGCGTATGTTTCATGTGAAGTATCAATTTAACCCCTATATAACATATTGAGACATATTTGTAAGGTTCACATTTTTAACATTTAAAAAACAATTTGTCTAATTATTAACACTGTATAATTAGAATTGACTATTCTAATTATCAAATAATAAAATAATTTATATTTATTTTTATAGTAATTTGTTTTTTAATATTTTTATGTGCTCTTTGATTATTAAAAAAATATATTAAAATGTAGGGATCAAATTGATAAATAAAAATTTTAAATATCAATTCAATTTAGTTGCATTGGAATACTTTATCCATATTCCTTACGTTTTTTTTAAAACATAATTTAATCTATCTATTATCGGAGAGTTAAGGTAACTTTTTCACCCCCATTATTTTGAATTCTGTCAAAATTTTATTAGCATATTAAAAGTTTGTGCAATCTCTGAGTTCCCAAAAATATAAATATTTGATGGGTTTGTCACAGAAAAAGGAACCTTCGATCTTGAAACCAGGATTTGGTGCCTGACCACCGCACCCTTGTTTTATTTGGAAATCTTTATTACCAATTACTTTTAAAAGTAAAACTTTCATAAAGTATTATAGGCTATTTCTCTGGAAATGAATAATTGCAATCTATATATTTAAAATAATTGGTAAAACCAAAGAACCAGTATCCTAACCCCACTGACTTGTCAGATTGCATCAGTTTTTATTTATATGGAAACTCAAGATCTCAACATTAGTTGTCATTTGTCATCATTAGTCAATTGCTTGTTCCACTTTCCTGTTTGAGATAAATCTCAAAAACACTATTTCATTGTAGATTCTCTAAGGAAAATCTACATTGATCTCCTTTTAGAATCTATATTGATTTCACGAAATAAAATTTTGGAAGATCCCCGGTTACAACGACACTGGTTTCACCAATTTTATTTATCAATTCATTTCACTACTTTTCAAGCATTGCTTAGCAGTCAGGATTTTCTATGTCTATGGTACTCTCTTTCGCTGCGTTCAGACATCGTCCATCAAAATTGGTTAATTCGGTCAAATTAATACTACGGACATAGTGATGAACAACTGGTTGCCGAAGACAGCACAAACACACACACATCATTTTCATCAGCTCAGTAACGATGAAGTATTTAATTGATATTGTGAAATTAGAAGTCCCATAATATCTACTTTTCCTTTGAGGTTTTCATTAATCAAAGAATAAAAAATGTAAACTGGTGAAAAGAAATTTTATTTTATCATGTCATTGCATTTATCTCCATCGGATTGTAACTCGTCGTTTCAGCAGTATAGATACAGGAATAATATTTAATGTTGAAACAGCATATTTAAAATTCTAACTTGCTTTTTGTATAATGCTTTTTTACCAATCCTCAATATATATGCCATATTAGTATTTTATATTAATTTATATATTTATAATAAATATTTATATTTATTTATTTATATTTTATATAAAAATTTTGTCTTTATAGTAAATCATTAACAAATTTAACTATTTTTTATTGCAGATTATCTCGAGTACGCATCTTGTTTCAGACAAGTATCCATGGAAAGCTGCGGTCATCATTTTAAGAAAATGGTGGACAGTGCATACAATCCGCATTCTTTGGAGATACATATATGTTGGTATGTTGCTTTGCATTGTGTTTCGACAACAACGGTTTAAATATTATTCGTATAAGATTCCCTTTCAAATTAAATCTTCTAAATGCTCATTCATTTTGCTCTTCTAAATGAAACTGACATAGGATTTTAATATTTTTGAATCATCATAGCATCCACGGAAAATAATATGAAAATTAAGTAAAAAATTAATCTAAGGAGACGATACTATTAAACTTTGCTTATTTTTAACTCTATCACTATGCCTTCACAAAACTAGATTCATGGAACGGCTTTCACACTATTGACATAAGTTTCATCAAACTGTCAAATTTAAATTTCTTTATTTTCCTTTTAATGCAGCGCTTACAGGCAGTACGAAAAGTGCGTGTCCGATCCTATTCAGAGGCTGTGTGGCCCCCAGGCCCTGCACATTCTAGATGACTCGATGTCTTCCTTGAAATCCAGATGTGAAGCCGTCTCGAAGTCGTAAGTATTGCCGAGAGAGACATTGGAAATATTTATCAGTGCTTACTCGAATTCATCTACACAGAAATGTGAAATTTTAAAAATTAAATGAGTAACTAGCTTGTCGTGCTTCAGCATTAGAGTGGAACTGCATGAATGCATCATCCTGAATAACAATACGGATTGCATGCCCTATCAACAACTCCCCCCCCTCCCCCCAACAATGGTGGATGTCCTGCCATTGGAAATACATTCAACACAACTACACTATGATTATTGTATTCCCCAGAATAAGAAGAAGGCATTTTCCTATTCTGTGATTTCTATTCCTAATGCCTATATCCCCCATGCTCCCAATGGGCAATAATGTATTAGTATACTAAATATGGGAACCATGCATATAAATCGGAGTGACTGTGTATTTGCACAATAAAGACTGAAAACTACTTACTGCAATGACAAATTTTAAAAAGAGAGATTTTAATTTTGCTGTCAGCAATGTTAGTACATTTGCCTCTCTTGAAGCATTTCAAATAAAATTTATTAAAAAAAACATCCTTAATCAATTGCCTCGAATAAATACCATTTGTCCTAATTCTACCAATTGTTCTAATTTATTCAATCCAAATTAATTAATATTATAAAAAAATCCACTTATAAGAAGCAGTAATTTTATTAAATGTTAGTCAGCAATATTTCAGACAACGGATTTCATTCCTTTGCTTTTGTCGTTTCTTCCTACTTCACTTTAAAGGAACTTATCAGTCACAAAATTCATTACACTGACCAGGAGTGAGCAATGATATAGGTAATCATTTATTTTGTTATAACAACTTTGACGGGTCTCGCTGTCTTTTTATTTCTAAGGTATTTTAGTGATACATTTATTTGGTGTTCTCATTTCATTCACAAAGACCGTTTATTCAAAATTATTTAAATTGAAATGACACATAGTTTAAATTTTTGAAAATTATCCTAAAAGCATTCTTAATTATCTTTTGTAAGTTTTATAGTTCATTGTTTCATAATTCTAGAAAAAGTATGATGCTTTATAAATTAAAAAATGCCCACTCATGTAACTAACTTTTATATTGAGTTTTTAAAAAACTGATATTTTTTCTACTTTGCTTATTTTTTTTTAAATCTACGATCTACTTAAACAAGTTATCTTGAGTTTGGTTAAATTTTATTAACGTCCCGTTTTTAAAGCAATACCAGAGTTATTTTGGAACGGACCTCGTAATTCTGAACCGTGGTCAGGTGACGAGGACGATACTTGAGCTGGCACTCCGTCTTTAAACTTCCACACTACACAAGCGGAACTTTTGGACCCGACGGATTTAACGTGCACCAGACTCGCTTACACGATGGCTCTTTGGTGCAATCCTGCGGTTCCGAATTCAAGACCTCACCACCAGGCCACCACGGGCATGTTCTCTTGAAACCGACTAACAATGGGAATGTTGCACTATTTCAATTAAGAAAAATTTACCGCTTAAAACTGCTTTCATAGAGATTAAATTAAAATCAATAAGGAAACAAAGCTAGGAAAGAGAAGGTGCGAACCTCTGGGGGCTTAATACGGGCCTGAAACTTGCCTATTACATTCGTTGAACTTCTTGATCGGCATCTCGTTCTTTTAAATTAAATGACTTAAATGAAATTACTGCTTCTTGTCTTTAACAAGACGTCATTTAACACGAATACATGACATCTGTTTTGTGACTTGATTTTTAAGCATCCGTGCACTTGTAAATTTCAGCAACTTGTACTTTACAAAAGAAAGGAACCTACTTCTAAAATATGCAATTCGATAAACCGTTTTGAGATCATTTGAGATATTTTTGCAACGGAAGAAAACCTTTTGTCTGTAACAAAGAATATAATCAGGATTCTGACACAATTCCTAATTTTTAGGAAAATGAGAAATTTGCTTATTTTTCATAAACATATTTAATTTCTGGTAATGTTCTAATCCCACTTGACAGAGAATGTGTTGCAAATCCTTGGCTAAAGATGGAAAGGAAATTCTCAAAGGGTTAAAGAGACTCTTAAAAATGATATGAATCAGAAATTTGACTTGTCCGTTGTACCATCTGTAATTACTATCCTACTTGTGAGCTCCTGTTATAGGGTATCTGCGATTGATTTAGTTCCTGTACCATCTGTTACTACTATACTACCTGTGAGCTCCTGTTAGCAGATATCCGAAATTAACTTATCTCTTGTACCATCTCTTACTGCTGTACTATCTGTGAGTTCCTATTAACCGGTGCCTGAGATTGACTTAGCCTAGGCACCTTCTGCTACCAGCTATTTTGGCGGGCTTTGGGGAACTGGGCTATATTTTTGTTTGCTTTTTTGGAAGAAAAATCTTCGGTAACCAGTCTAAGAGTAATTTATATCAGCCTGCCAATTTTTTTTAATAATGATAAGAATAAAAAAATTGATAAAACCCAATACTTGCCTTTAAGCCATGCTCTGCCTTAAGCCAATGGAACTATTCCAGATTCACTAAATAGTTGTCATTTGACTCCTATCAATTCTGTTTGGTATTGCTAATTCTCCAGGCATGTGGAATATCAAACATGAATAAAAGGTTACAAAAGTGTAAAGAAAAATATTTTAATATTTAACCTCTGTGTTGCTTATGGTTAGGATCACTGTTCCTACCAGCTATTTATTTATATCATAAAAAAAATCTCATCATTATTGATTCATTGTGTGCGAGAGAAAGTGAGGAGATATATATTTACATATTGCACAATTTGCAAATGATCTGTCAGAAAAATGCCTAAGAATTTCAGCAAACAAATTTATGGAAATTACAAAGTGAAAGTAGGTGACTATATTGAAAAGTCGTGTTTTTTTTTTCCTCCCAAAAATATGCTTTAAAAAAATTTAGAGTTTGAATAGTTTTTTTTAATATCTAAATGTTTGAGCAGTTAATTTATTAATTTTGTTTCTAACTCCATTTTTGGCAAATAGAATAATTTTTATGTTTGCATTTATATACATTTTAATGCTATTTTACTTCTTTAACTGCTATTTTCTGAAAATCTAATCTTTTGTAGAATATTTTTATAAAAAAATTCCTCAAAAATTAAAAACTAAAGTATTTTTTTGTTCAAATTTGGCATAATATTTGCAATTCTTGTAGTAGAGAAAATGTAATGTATTTATTTAGAAATATTCAATAGTTATTTTAATGTTTCAGAATGTGAAAAAATTAAAAATTTCATTTCATTTATCTGTAATTTAAATATTTAGAGAGGGATATAAATGCAGCTTATTTTTTTAGTTCAGGAATAAGTAACATATTTTTTTAAACCACCTGCAAAATTCTTAGCAAATTATTTGATAATATTGAATGTTTTATACCTTTTTTTCCAAAAACACTTTTGTTATTTAACTGGTATATTTTGGTTTCATAGATGTTTTCTTCAATCTTTTATAAGGGACCGGTGGACTCTATTAGACATTTTTGAGAACTGTTATGACATTTTTATGCATATGTATTAAGACATAAATACGTCAAATTTCTTTTTAAATTTTTTTAAAATGAAGTATTATTTTTTTTTTAATTAAAAGATTTACATTTTAAAAATATTCCAGGCGACTCATCTTTTAATTTTTTCTATTATTTTTTAATTACTCAATATAAATTTATTTGGAATAAAACTTTGTATAATTTTATAATTCAAATTAAATGCTAATTTTTTTGAAAAATTTTTGTGCACACGTATTGAATTTTCATAGGAATTTTATGTTTTTTAAAACTAAAACTGAATTGACTTTTAATTAGCTAAAAAAACTCGAAATATAAAATGCATACTCTGTTTTCATTTAATGTTTAACCGAAATCTTTATTATCAATTCTATCCAGTTTCTTCAAAAATTAAGACACTTGGGACATTTCAAAGATATTTAAGTCAATAAGATAATTACAATATCATTTTAAGTAATTAAAAAGTGCTTTTTTTCTCTTGACCTTTGAAATATTTATTTTAATGAACAATATATGTTATAACATTACTTTATTTGAATATAAACATATATTTTGGTGAGGAAACGATAAAAATAAGATTTAATGTTTCTGTCCTTTTTTTGCTCAATTCAAAGTCCTTAAGTAAAAATACATCCAGACCATGCCTCAAGATTCCATTTTCAACTCTTCTTTCTACAGATTAAAACCCGCAGACAAAATATGCCCAGCAGAAACGGCGGCTCAGGAGACCCAAGAATACCAGCAGCCTAGGCCAGCACTGCGACACGTGGAGCAGACGTACAGCCCTCCATCCACCTCTGGATACGTTCTGAACACTCGGCCCATTCCATATACCACGCCGGCCTGGACGCCTAGGACAGTCATTTATCCTTTACCGGTGACGCGTCACAGCAGCCGGATTTCCAGGAGTGACGGCTGGACAGCGAGCGGATCACTTCATCGTATTTTTGCACTCGCCATAATTGTGTTCATTTTATAATTGCATGAATGACAGGAAAATGGGAACAAACTTTGAAATCCTGAAGTCGTTCGAGATTATTAATGAACTGATTAGCTGTTAGTGGAGTGTTTAAAAACATAAAATTTGAAAATCAAGGCATCACGTCTTGAAAATGATATAAGAAAAAAAGTTACAGAAAATGGTCACTAACAATAACAAACCTTAAATATATTCCTTCCTTCCTTCATCTTCGTCAATAATTCTCCAAGGGATGTGACAAAGACAATTTGTAGTTATTTATCAAATTAAATCATTTGTAGTTATTTATCAAATTAAATTTTAAAAAATCAAGATTTCAAAAGCATAAAAAAAATTGGATTAAAATAATTTTTTGTTTTTCTTTTTATGATAGTGGAACAATAAAATAACCTAACGTTTTGGGGTACAAGACAGAAAAAAAGTAAACTTAAGATTCTAAAATCGGCGAAAAATGAAAGTCTAGATTGTATAGATAAAATGTGATGGATCTCAAGACGCGGCCTTCTTTAAATTATGACTCGTATGTATTGTCAAGTAGTCTGTTTATTGTAAATTATACATTAACTCTTCCTTGAAACAGGCGGACTGCGAATGTCAAATATTTGGTAAGAATTTCAGTATCAGCTAGTATATTTCGTTTACAAAATGGCGAAAAATCCAGAAGTGAGTTCGTCTATCGCAACCATAAAATGTGTGCATGGTTGACATACAAGACAGGAAAAGAAAAGGATTCCCAAGACGATGAAACCATGCTAATTATGTTTCCATTACAATTTCCTCGCGAGCGACAGCTTCCTATATTCACATTTCTCTACAAAACCATTCTCACGATTCAACAAGGCGCTGCATCGAAGATCAGAAAACAACTTGTTCTAAGTAACTGTGTGACGATTATAGGAATGGTTAAGTCTAATCCATTCATAATACTATATTGTCTCGTTCTAGGAAGCACGGATCTTAGACATTTGTTTGTTTAAGAGAGTAGGGTCTATTATACATGACTGACTCCGAGTTGGACTATTCAAGAGATAAAGTAGGCAATTTTTTAGACTTCAAGATTTTGATTTTTTTTGTGTGTGCGTTCATTCGGAAGTACAGTTTTCATTTAATTACAAAGACCGTAGAATCGAACTTATTCAAATTAAAATCAAATATTGTTTAAATTAATTATGGGATATTATTATAGCAAAATTCCTAATGAATTATCATTTGCAAGGTTTATTAAATGCTATTTCTTAATTCTAAAAAATAAGGTGCTTTATACTTAAAAAAATATTCTGATTCTGTTATTAAATACCGTTCGGATTGTCACAACATTTAAAATTTTTTTCATTATCTTGTTTAAAATTATTTTTAATTTGCAGTTGAGTATGTTTTCCTAGCGCAATATTTTAGAAAGTGATCTACAATTAAGCGCTTTGGTATTTCATTTTGTCAATGTTTACTTCTTAGAAGATTGAATTAAAAAGTTTTAATTGAAAAACTTGTCACTATTGTCACATATTTACCAAATTTCTTTAGTCAAAATGAAAAATATGTAGGTCTTCCAGAACAAGTCTAAAAGTTCGATTTTTTTTACTCAAAAATATTGGTTTTCAATAAAAAAAAGCATTAAGAAAAAGACTGTAATGTTAACTAACAATAAAAAAAAATTTATTTTTGTCTTATGTAAAATTTAAGCCTACAGAATTAGAAGAAAAAATATCGATTTTTCACAAAATAAACGTTTACTATTGGCGGTTCCGTTTGCTTCTAGTCTATTTTTTTAATAATAGATTTCTTGATCATAAAAATTATTTCAATATTGAAATGGGTTTACTAGACCTGTCTTCATTTTTATTAAATGAAATTCAGCTTATTTTTAAAGTAAAAGAAATGAAACTGAATAAAAGTTTAAATTAAAATAATTTTATTATAAAAAGATTAGGAATAATATTTAATGTTCAAAAATTTATATTCTGAAGAGAGAGAGAAAAAAAAAAGTGCTTTTTTTCATATTAATTCCTAGGTTGTTGTAGTTGCATTTGCGAAATGATGTCCAGTTTGAAATTACGGAAAGTAATTTTCCTTCCCGGAAAAACCAAGGATTCCTTAATCAATGATGACATCAAATTATCCTTCAAAAAGTAACATTTATCTCTTTTGAAAAGATATGAATTCTGAGATGTTTAGGAAAAGCCAAAAGATAATGAATCAAAATACACTTTTCCCATGTAATTTAAATTAGTACTTCGACGCCCCACTTCATAAATCAATGAAGCAGCACAGTTTTTATTTTTTAAGTTTTATTTTAGAGTTCTTGGCATAACTACAACTTCAGTCCGTCAAATAATCTCAAGTTTGAATTGATCAAAACAATTTCGAAAGAAAATATTTTTCCAAATACAAAGGATTGGAAACATTTTCAATGCATCTCTAATTTAAAAATAAACATTAAAATTATTTTTTCCTATTTAATTCTAAATATTCCTAATTTTTTTTCTCCAAATAGAAAGTAATTTTAACAATTAACATGAACTTAACTCATAGTCTCAAAATTATATATACCAAAAAAATATTTCTGTAATATATATATTTAAATTCAAGTAGTTTGCACATGAATGAAGTATTTTTTATCTTAAGAATTTAAGACATTTTTCTTCCTTCTGTAATTTATAATTATACAAATCGTTCCACTTGAAGCTAAATAATCCGATCCATATTACTAATTAAAAGCAAAATTAAAGATCTATGAACATAAGATAGCAATCTTTGGATGAATTTACCTATGATAATTTGAAACCCACATTCAACTGATATACAATTTCCTTAAACGTTTTTTATTAAATTATATAAAATACTAAATATTTCACGAAAATAAATGTGAAATTATGTTTTGCATTTAATTTTAAGCTCAAAAGATATCTTTCAAGTAACTTTAAAATATGAATAAAAAATTGAATGAGATTTGCAATACTGAGTTTTAATATTTGTGTAATGTTACAGGGAACATTTTTATTAAAACTCCTACAAAGTTCCTTAAATGTGAAACGACTTTAGGTTTTTTAAAATAATTTACCTAATGGCAGTTCGAAGGACTTATTACCATTCTCTACATTCCAAATATTTTCCATAAATAAAGAACTTGGAATAAACTTTTATTGTTTAGATGCACAAATGCATTCAACATGTTAATGGTAAAAAATGAATTAAATAAATAAATAAAAAAAAACGATGGTAAATGATTTAAAGTTTGGTTTATGGAAATTTGATGATTTAAAGATCAACTATATTAAGGAGTATCTGAAGAATTATTAGGAATTGGTGATGTTTGGAGAATATCAAGTTGCATGTTTTCACTTTTACAAAAATTAATTCTTCACTAAAACTTTTAAAGGATATTCGATAAAATTGCTTTATATCAATGTCATGTGAAATCTAACATAATTCAATAAGGATCAATAACTTATTCTGCAATTCATTTGCTGTAAAGTTCTTTTTTTTTTTAAAGGCGGGGGGAGATAATATAATGAAATGAAACTAAAGCAGAATTTACTACAGCCATAGTAGTAAGAGGTAAAAGAATCAATTTGCCAATAACAACACAAGGCTTATTAAACTCACTCTCCCCCATAAATTGCAGTTTCTAAAATAATTAAATATTTTTGGTGAATTATTAAAAAAAATACAAAAGAAAAAAAAATGATGGCAAGTAAAAATTTTTACTCTTCCTCAAATGTTTGAACATTTACTTTCACAGTAACAACAACGAATTGGAGAAATAAAGCAACAGTCGAGGAACGTTTTATTTGTACATTGCTTCTGAAACAACAAAAGTGAGCAACGGAATGCAATGAAAGCAGGAAGACACAACATTCAATCTAAGTGTAGAGTTATTTAGAGATCAAAAATTTTTTAACTTGTCACTACTACACAAAATGCCTGGTTTCATACATGGTAAAAGATACACTCTCTTTACTTTAAATACATCAAATTCTTTAGAGTCCACAGCAACCGGAAAAGTCTCTATAGTTTTGGAAAGCTACGGTAACTCTTGAGGTAAAAGAGGAACAAGTGAAAAATATGGAAGAGGGAAAAAATAACTATGTCTACCTAGTCAGGAAATTTATTTAAAAGAAATTGAATCATCACCTGAAATACTCTCAGTGCATTACAAAAATCAACATTTAAAATAAATATCTGTAACTCAAAAATACAACATCATAATTACAATTTTAAGAGCACACTTGTACCAACACATTATCAAACCCGACTTTTCAACAACCATCAATAAATTTTTAAAACAATTCAACACTAAAATTAAAAAAAAAAAAATCCCTTTTGAATTTTATACACAAGTTTTCAAATACAACATGGATAAAAATGTTGGTAATTACATTTGTAATAATTATAGTTACAAATGAAAACTGTTAATGAGATTTTTTAAAAATGTCTCAAAAGATTAAACAATAAAACAAGAATACATTATATGTTTAAGAATTTTTAAAGAAGAAAAAGAAGAAAAAAAAATTTTTTTTTTTAATGGATAATGAACATTGAGATGCATATCAGGAACAATTCTTTTGAGAGGATAAGACAGTAATTATTGCTATCATGCTGAGATGGTAAACTACAGAAGTTTTTCAGAAAATATACTAGTTGATATAGATATATGGTAAAAAAAAATCAGAGACAATATGGATTCAACAGGTCTTATTTAATAAAATATATTTTTCATGGATTAAATAAATTTTTAAAAGTAAATGTTTTTTTTTGAAGTTCTGTTAATGATGAATGATTTAAATGCTAGGCATATATATTCATATATTCTTATTCAATACATCTGAAAACTGCATATCAGGTCAGATCACCTTTTTAAGCACCACACTAAATTGTACATATATGTATCTGAAATCTGAATAACAATTAAGAGTTGGTGGAATTTTAATACATAACTATTAAATTATAGACTTTTTTGTAGATGTTTCATGAATACACACAAAAACGGAATACAGAGGAAAGGGACCTATTACTCTAAATTTCTTTTGTTTTGTTTCTCAAAAATAATATTAATAAAACTGAATTAAAAAATTATTTTAAAATAAATGCAAATCTAATTACAATTAATATATAACAACAGTTTAATTCAAAGCATTACTCTAAAACACACACACACACAAAAAAAAACTTTAATGTATGTTTAACATTTTATCAAACAAAAAAAATAAAATAAAAAAAACTGAAAGATAAAATTAATCAAGTAAGCTACACATATATTTAGACATTAAAGTAACACAAGAATTGAAAATGAAAGCCAAAAGACAACAATTTAAAATTATTAAAATGTGTTTTCAAAAGTTTTTGTTTCATAACACGAACACTAGTATAAATGTTTCATTTTAAAATGCATAATTTTATATGTCCCTTTGCAAAAATGCAAAGCAATTTTTCTTTGTTCCACATAAATGAATGTATAAAAAAAATTTATATATCTTATTTAAATTTATTTTCAGTAAAATGTTACTTTGGCACATTTACAAAGATAGGTATCAATGTAGTTTTTATGTATTAAAAAAAAATTAATTTATCCTACAAAAAAGTTTAAGTAAACCAATACTAACATAAAATAATTTCCAACTTTTTACTTTAAGAAAATATTTTGGAAATAAGCACAATTTCAAATGACATATTTAGAAACAAAAACTAAATAAATAAACAATTTTTACTGCTTTACAGACTGATTGTAAATATATGTTCAAAAAATTATATAATACGCATATCTCAATAAAAATAAATTACAAAACTCTTGAACTTTCTAAACAATCACGACTGGAAAATATTCTTTGCAAATAAATAAAGTAAAATTTACATTTTATAGGGTGGTACATTCTGAAGAATATTTTATAAAAAATAAATAATTAAGAATTGGGGTTTTACACTATGTATATTTATTATCATTGATCATATTCAATCAATGTAGGTTTGATTTCAAAGATTCAAAATTGTAAAATGATGCAAAAATAAAATTTATGTGTGGCTTATATACTGACAGCAACAAAATCAAATCTGAGGTGTTTTTTTTTTTTTTCTATTAAAGAAGGGATGGAAAGTTTCAGACTGAATCAAGGAATTTAAATATTTATTTATAATAAACATTTAAAATGGAAAAAAAATCAAGATAAAATAGTTAGCGTATGTTGAACTTGTGACCAATATCAGTTATTTTGTTGTATTAATAAATATATGAAAGCCAAAATGCATATATTGTAAGAGAAAGAAATCAGGCAACAACCATAAAACAAATTTTTTTTCACTATTATTAATTTTGAAATAACACAATTTTTCTAAAATAAGCTTAAACAACTAATTGAACAGAATATAAATTATGACTATAAGCAGACTATCACTACCTAGAATCTACATTAAAATCCAGGATGTTTTTTTTTTTTATATTTGTCTCACAATTAAAAATGCAAATAGATGGTCCCTACATAAAATAATCTGACAAAAATAAATATTCATTGATAATATTTGGAATCATAAGAAATTTTGTAAATACAACACAAGCAATTTTACTTTTGCTTTCTAGCAGCTTATACCCTGTTGAAAAGAAAATATTTCTCCTTTTGAAAACAAAAATGCGCAGTTTTAAAGAATTTTTCATATTTTAATTCTTAACATTCTGTAAACTGCACAAAGCCCTTTAGTTCATCAAACAATAATGTCAATTATTTTGGAAATTACTTTTTAATAAAATTTTATAAAATAAAATTATATTATCAAATCTAAAATTCTATAATATGATAAAATACAATACTGATTTAGCTATCAACATGATTACTCTCAAGTATCTTAGAAATACATTTAAACTAGGTAACAGACAAAATACTTGTGTTCAAGGAAAAATGAGCTGAAGCATTTAATTAAATAAGAAATAAAAAAATTATAAAATTTGGGTTAGTTTAAAAAAAGTTTTTGATTACAAATCAATTGTCAAATACATTGTTTCTTTCTAATGAATCACATTACAAACCATTGTTCTTTTAAATCATATAAAAGAAAATTTACTCAAAATGCTTACAAAAATAACTTGTGCAATTACAGCACAAATATAAACTTTCATTAAAAAAAATTGTATTAAAATAAAAATAAAGAAACAATACGTTTAATTCTGTTAATAGGAAGAAAAAGGACAAATCTTTATTTTGGGTTTTCTTTTTTAAGCATTTACAAAAATTAGCTGTCACAATAGAACAACAAACATTTTTATGTTCAGTCATGAAGCCTCTTATCAGAACCAAGATAATTTTTTCCCCTAGTTTTACTGAAACAACAGTATATCAGCACAAAATACCAGGCAAATTTGTTATAAAATTTTTAAGATATAGTATGATACAACTTACTAACTAAATGTAATAATAATTCAAATAAAAAAATAAAAACACTAAAAAATCTTTTTGAAAAAAATTATAAAGTTTAAAAAAAAAGAAGAGGAATTTTTCTTTTACATTCAGCAATACTGTTCTAATAAAATTGCACATAAGCATAATAACTCTAAAATAATAATAATAATAATAAAGAAGAATATTTAAAACATTAGAAAAATTGCACAATTTTCTATTAACTGCCCATCAATGACAAAAATCAAAATTGTTCCACATATTAAACCAGATAAATAAATGAAGTAAAAAGAAAGAAATGAATATAAAAGGATGCCATGGAAGATCAAAATGAGTATTTAAAAAAAAACCCATTAGCCTTTGGGACGGGGAAAACTTTATAATTAAATAATAACATTGCATACAAATAAATTTAGAAGTAAAACACTTTCATTCAGGAAGAAAGAGTGAATGGAAAAAAAAAAAAAATAAAGTAACAAAATAACCATAATTTTTTGAAAAATATTAGATTTTCTACTTTCATATTTTCTATAAATTTACCACAAAAATAAATGAATAAGAATTTTTAAAATTATATTTTGTGAAATTTGAAATTAACTTTTGTTGCAAAATACCTTCATTAATCATTCATTTCTATGAAAATGTAGAAAACAATACACTAGAACTTGATTCACAACATTACAATATAAATTACTAAACAAACTAAAAATATATCAATACACAGCTCACCGATTAGTTAAGATAGTCTCGTGTACAAGACAAACATTTACAGCTATAACCACCAATTTTTCCAAATGACTAACAACAAATAACAAATTAAATGCAATATTGCTTGAACATCACAATGAAAAGCACATTTTCAGCAAGCGTTACAACAGATAATAAATGTGCAAATGTATTGCATAGTACACACACATGCTAACACATAAAGAGCAAGATCAAAAAATATTGAAAAGACATTCAACTTAATTACGAAACATGTGGAATTAAATATATATTATTATTATAGTACAGTGTTAAAATAGTTAGATTAAAAAATTGAGCGCTGTTGAATTGCCAGTCTATTTTTTGTTTTGTGGCATCCAAGGAAATAATCGTGTATCAAAATAAGATGAGCATTGCATCACTGGCAGGTTTACAATGCAAGACTCTTTATGTAACAGTATGTGTAACTTATGATACGATATGCATAGCTGTTTTATTTCATGTATGCAATTAGAATAAGCCATCCTCACATTTACAGAAGATGAAAATCATTCAAGTTCTGAGGACTGGCAGCAAAAGCTCTACATTTACTTTGCTTACAATAAAATTAAAGTTCTTTCCAGTAATTCTAAAATGCATGGAAAAACAAAAAAAAAGGAAGTATTAAAAATACATTCAATAATTATATTAAATTTAGAAAAAAAAATATCTTGTCCACAATTACTAAATGATTTTATCAATAACACAAGAAATATGAAAGTTTTCCATTAACCTTGCTTTTGTTGCAGAAATAATATTTTCAAATATATTTAAGCAATTTTTATAATTAGAACGCTGATAAATATTTTGATGTGCAGCTTCATTTTATGTGCAAATATATACATCATTCACAACCATCGCAAGAACATAAACAAACAAACAAGAGTTAGAATTTGTCACAATTTTAAAGCAGATAATGCATAAAAAAATTAATAACAATTTTTTTTAAGAATATAGGAAAAAGTTACCAATGCTATTATATTTGTACTAGTACATATTGATGTTATTTCAAATACCATGAGACTTTACATTAAAACTTACTTTTATTGTATGCAAGTTAAGAGAAAAAATTGAAAAAAGATCCAAAATCATTGAAATTTCTTTCAATTTTTAAAAAATTATATTAGGACATATTTATGATATAAAAAATTATAAGGTAACTTGCTTTTTTATTGAAAATAAATAGAATTCAGGGTTTTCAAATTGTACAAGTGCAGATTATAATACTACTTTTTACTAATGCCATACATATAAACTGAATTTTAAAAATTAAAGAAGTAATATCTTTAGTAGTAACTATTTCTTATTTTGTGGTCAAATAAATAAAAATTTACAATTAAAATTCCAATATGTAATATTCCATACATATTTTACACCTTCTCTCATAATCTTGCGGCACTTTTGAAATAAAAGAATAGTTTATATTTCTCCAATCTCAAAATAGTCATAGTTTCTAGAGAACTTTCTTTTACAAAGGAATGATTTTTCTGACAAATAAAATAGCATCTGCATGCAAAGTATTAAGATCCTTTCCCCTTTTTATAAGGTAAACAATTGTAAGAAACAGAGAAATATCTGCTTTAAAATCAAGACACAAACATAAGAAACTTGAAAAATAAAACTGATTGTGAGAGAGAAGTTACAACAATTCAACAGAAACAACAAAAATCATAAAAATACTTTTTCATAAACCTAAAAAAATCCCCAAGAAATCAAAAATAAAACAAGACAGTGTCAGAAAATCATATCCACCTCTCTTTAAAATAAGTCAGGGTGGCAAATGGCACTTGAACACACTTTACATCACAGATATAATGTACATCAAAAACATTTGTGCAGCATTTAAAATAAACATTAAAATAAAATAAACATTTCCAGCTGAATATTTTACAAACATTAAATGGCATTAAACTTCTTATATATAGGTATATTTATACACATTTATATGCATTGTACTTGCCTGTATGTATGCATATATATATATATATATATATATATATATATATTAAAAATTTAAACATATAGAGAAAATGAGAAATATTTTCCCTAATTATTTCATACTTATTGTTTTTGTATTTAGAAACTCAAGAAGCTTTATGGTTGTTTGTAGGCTACATAAATATAAAATCACATACAAAATTTTACATCACTCATTTATGCACCAGTTTGATTATTAGTGGTATAAGATTAATATTTCATTCTTATTACTTATCTACTATAAGATAACACAACAGAGCACACTTCATTACAAAGTAACAATGACCAATATTTCACAAAAGCTGATAGATTGTTTAGTTCTAATTTCATCCTCATTATTATAGATCCTTCAGTAGAATTTTCTAAAAAAGGAAAAAAAAATTTATAAAGCAGCATTTTTCATTAAAAAAACATGAAAAAATTCACCAATTTAAAATAAAATATGTAACATTCGTCAGAAATTTTATCCGAGAGAGACAGACACAGAGAGAAAAGCACATGTAAGAATCTAAAAATGGCAGAAAATTTCATTAAGGGAGCTCTAAGAACATTTTTTACTCATAAAATACAGTATCCTCATTTACAGGCCAATTTCATAATTTTTATATGAGCATATTTCAAAAATCTACAGCTTCACATTTTTAAAAATGAAGCATTGTAAAACTGCACACTTAGCTGGAACTATGAACAAGTAAATTTATTTTATTGCACAATTACCAGTGATATGTAAACAGCTCACTTGTAATAACAAAATCAATATATAGAAAAGAAAAATAACCTTAATCTACTGAACTTTCAGAGAGAATTAATTTAAAAAAACAGATATTACCACAATTCTTGAAATTTGAAAAAATAACAATAAAGAATCTTATTATTGGAAAGAGTCATCATTTTTTTAAAATTTAAACCACAGCAATTCCCCTCACATGCTTCCCATTATAAGAAAACAAAGATCAAAATTCCATTTTTGTATAACCCCAATTTTCTTATATAAACACAATATGCTGAATTTTAATACCTTAGAATTTTGATACAATGAAAACAACACATTTTACTTCTTATGAACTTATTATTTACACACTTTCAAAGGCAGAGAGCAAAAAATAATTTTATGCCAGAAATACAATTGTAATTGCCATATTCTTCATTAAAATCAAAAATAAACAAACAGTCGACCAACAAATACTGGTTCTATGCTCTTGTCTTATGCATGTTATAATTAAAAGTCCACCTTCCATACAGGATATAAATCTTAACCAACTAAAATATTCAGATGATTATGCTCAAAGATTTATGTTAGCCCACAAACAAATGCATAATCTAAGAGATATATAATTGGCATTTAACTCTAGTATTGCATTACTTCATATGTACATCAACAGAGGGAGAAATTTGTTTCTGTTGCCTCATAGCACAGTGTGTTTTTCAATATATATATATGTTTCTTAAATTACAATGTAAATTACACCAAGGTCATGCAGTTTGAAGCAAAAATATCTGCTATATTCTGCAGCAGATATCTCAATTCTTCTTCCACTATAATTATGTAGAATCACTGCTTCGTACTCATGTCCTTGCCTGGTTCGACAATACACTTCTGTATATAACACCTTAATTGGAGGGTGTTGGCATGCTGCTAGATGTTTTGTTAGCTAGAGATGTTTGTCCAGCTGAAGAATTTAAACCCTGGCTAGAGGTTCCAAGCAAGTTTGTGCTGCTGTCCATTGAGCTTCCTGTACTGGACATAGCTAATTTTCTCATCTGACGAATGACAGCAGTGGCATTGTACGCTTGCTGTTAAATCAAACAAAACACATTATTCATTAGAATACAAGCATATAAATATTTTACATCTCAATATTAGTTATAATATGAATGAAATACTTCCATCAATTTGTCTCTACATAATTGCAAATCAAAATTAATAGACAAGAAATATAATATGCTTTTGTTAAAATCTATTTTTTTCCTGGCTAGTTTCTAATGCATTAAATTTGACATTCTAATGTATTAATGACACAAAATGCACTATGTCACAAAATCCCATACCAAATTTGATACATTTAAGTCATATTTCTGAGCTATCATGTTTACATGTTTCTGAAAGTACAGACCGACAGACAGTCAATTCATAGTTGGATATGGTTCAAAATTTGACACATGTCTACATTATAGATGTTAAATCTGTGTACTGAATTTTATATATACCTAGCTCTCTTCATTTTGTAATTATCATTTTAACTTCTATTCAGACAGATGGACTTCTGAACATATTTTTCTCGAAATTTGATAAAAATCTGCAAATTTGATGTAAAGATAATTATAAAAATACAATCAATTTCAACCATCTAGCTCAAAGCATTTTTTGAGTCATCTTTGTCTCAAACAGATACACATTTTAAAAAAGTTGATCAAAATCCCAAGTTTGAATTTTTTGACAATTACTATATTTTTTCTATACTACATATACAAGAAAGAAAATACATAATTATTACAAAACATTATGGATAATGGATGTACCCAATTTAAAGTTACATTATGAATGAAAATTATGATTTTCTTCAAATCAAAAGGAAATGCCTGTGTTGTTAAATTTAATGGAAAAATAAAGCTTCTTTTATTAAATTTAATGATCTATTTTCAAAGCTTTAAAAAAATGGTTTAGATAAAAAAAAAGTGCAAAAGATTATTTGGAAAAGATAACTAAAAACATACCAATACCCTCTCTATCCACACACACGGGCACAAACGTTTAAAAACAAATAATTTTTTTTTGTTTATAAAAAAAAGTAATAAAAGATTCATTAATTAATAACTTTATTAATTCATTAACATTAATCAGATACAATATTATCTAATATATTATTAAAAAAAATTGAATTCATACAAGCATTTTTTCTAAAGAAGTGGAGATATTCTTTAAATTAACATTAAATACACCAATCTGAGGCATGCCCACTTTATGAGGCAAAGAAACATACCCTCCATTTTGTCTTTGCAAAATTCTTTTTCAGCTGTTCACTCACACTAGCTTGAATATTCTTGTCACTGGCAGTATTACCACTGATCCTAATTAAATATCAATGAGAGCATTTCATATAATAACAATAAAAATACTTTATAAAAAATTGAACATTTTGTTAGATTGATAGCTGTTAACATATGTTAATTGAACTAAAAACCACAGTCTTCTTACAAAAAAAAGGGGGGGGGGACAATAAGCTGGCAAAATCAACACTTACTGCATTAGATACATTTAAGCACATCTTTTAGTTATTTCACTTACAAATGAAATTTTAAATTTATATTTCGCCATAGCAACCATTATCAGAAAAACAGCAAAAATAGATCAAATTTGCAATGAAATAAAAAGAAAATCTACATTTACTTACCATGGGTGTGCTAATGCTTGTTTACATGTATAACGTTTGTCCATATCTACACAAATTAGATGCCTAATAAAATCTTTTGCTAAAAGGGAATAACAGAACTTAATATAAAGTAAAGAAGTAAGAAATATAAATTACATGTTGAATTTTAGATAACAATATAGAAATGGAAGGCACTGAGAATTAAGAAAAATTTGGACAATTTTCTTTTAAATGCCAAATTTTACCTTTGAATTGGATGCATGAATATAAATGCTCAACTAATTCTTAGCTAAGAAGAAGTGATAAATTGCAAATAATTACACACAAACAATTTCATTTGATATTAAATTTCCTCTTAAAATTCTGAAATTACTACATTAAATACTCAAAAGATTCAAAAGTTTTTAAAAAGTAATTAACAGATACTTGAAGGAAGTAAAATGCATAAATATAACTTTCATATTCAGTACAACACTTACTTCTTCTTTTAATTTTCTAAATACCTATTATTCTGACCTTTACCTTTAAAAAAATAAACTGATCATTTTCTGCTTTTCATATAATCTCTAAAATTTAAGAATATTTTATACAGAAAAAAAAAAGGACTGTTATTATAAAGTAGTAAATACACATATCTTTCTGTTTGTATAAAGAATTCTTCTGATATAGTAATCAGAATTGAAATGATATTTATGTCCGATATTCTGATGTCCTTTTCTAAGCCAATAATGTTATTTTCAAGTTTCAAAATTACTTCTGAAGGTATTTAATTAAAAAGAAAAAAATTAAACTAAACTTTTTTTTTAATTTTTATATAATAAATTGTGAAGATATTATAGCATGAAAAGGATTTATGTATTACTTTAAACAATTGTATTTTTAATAATTTTTCAAAATTTATCATAAATACAATTTGTAACAATGTCTTCAATTATTTTAAATAAAATTCAAACCAATTTTACAGTTTTGTCAAATGCTGCATTAAAATATTTTTTACCGCTTTTAAAATTATGATAAAATAAGTTGCTTTCTCTGAACATAATGTAAAAAAAAGAAAAGAAAAAAAATTCACATTTTGTAGTATGCACACCTTTTAATATATATGTTCAGCAATTCAATAACTAAGCCTTCTTTTTTTTAATTTTCACAACTTACATCCAAAGATTCGGAATAGTATTTACGCAAGTCAAAGTTACTATTTTCAATTTCGACCAAAGAGTGACCTATGAAAAATATTCAACAATTTATCTGTCGGGGACAGAAACTCTCTCTCTGGAACCGATTTGGAATTTTTTTTTTTAATTTGGTAATTATGTTGAAGATTTAATTAGAGAAAACTTTCACAATAAACTATGAAATTCTTTATTTTTAAAGGAAATATACTTAATGAATTCAATATTTATTATTTACATCAGAACTGCTGTAATAATTCCATTAAATTTATTTGTATAATTCAGTTATCCCCTTCATAATTATGCTATTCACAATTATCACAATTATACTATATAAAAATATTTAGAACTTTTAGAAAATTTTATTTTATTTATTTATTTTTTCTTGAGTTTAATGAGCTTATATAATTGTAGCGAATTAATAAATATTACTATCAAAGTAGAAGTAGTAATGAAATATTTACTAACAAATATTAACCAAGGCTATAATGACATGAAGAACATTTCACTTTTTTAAAAATAGGGTAGATATAGATAATCATTTTAACATATAGATAACGATTTTAAGCAAAAGAGAAATCTGCCCAAGCTCATTTCCTTGTCTTCCTGCAATTTAAAAAGATTGAAATCGCAAGAAGACAATTTTATTTCTCAAATATATACTTCCAGGAAGCTAAACAATTTTCCTTAGTCTATAAAAATTTATTTAAATATTTAATAATTTCTATTCAGGAACCCTGAGAGTGAAAATAAAACAGTAATTTACAAAGCAGATGAGTATTCTCAAACATATTGAATAGGCCATGAAGAAACATGGAGGAGAAATTGAAGGCCAATAATAGTGAAACATTCCAATTCCTTTGCATTTATTTGCATTCAAATTCTTAATTCCAATGCAAATAAACGCAAAGGAACAGGGATAATTTACGACTAAATACTGCTAATTATTACTGATATTCATTGAAAAGAAAAGTTAATTTTTCATACTTCAATTTGAGTTTATGAGAAAATATTTGCTTCAAAATAATTGGATTTATTTTCAAACCTGAGAAAACAAATAACTAGTCATCTGAATTACCATCTGAAGAAAACCTTTTTTGGTAGAAATAAAGTAATAAAACCTTTAATTTTTTTTTTTAAATAAGCTTTAATTTGGGTCTTCCTTGCAAGTCTGGAACTTTTGGCAAGCACACAAATATACAAATGAATATTTTTAAAATCTGTATATTTTTACATATAAACTTTGCAAAATTAATTATATTTTAGAAAGTATGAGTATATTGAAATTAAATTTAGATTTTTAAAAATATTACTTGCTTACAAGTATGATAGTTGATAGTTTTTCTTTAGGAAAATATATAAACCAGAGAAAATAAATATACATAAATTTTAAAAAGACTACATTTATATTTAATAATGGAAAACTTTATATTAGAATATAAATGTTTTAATATTCTAATATAATAATTACAATTAAATATGCTGCAATTTCAATGTTAAACTAAATGAGTTACACTGTGTTTGCTCCAGTAAATTATTTACACAAATTTAATACAAATGAAATGAAAATTTTTCAGCATAAATTAATCCTTTTTTAAATTTCTTAAAATTATTTTTTCTCTTTATTGTGCATACAAATAATTATTCAATTTTTTCATTTGATTGATGTACGTATTTGAGGGATACCTGATGTTTCCAAAATACAAATATTCAAAAAATTAGGTGCTAAGCATGCCAATATAAGAAACTTGAATGAACTTTTATCAAATTGAAATGAGTATCTTCTATAATAATATATTTTTACAGCTACCGTCATAAAAGAAAACACTTGCTATGAAGAGTACTTTTGGTGGACAGATAGTAGAAATTAATTTATTGCTTTTAAACATAACAAAATAAATTTAGATTTGTTCAACTTAATAGAAATGCAAGGTAATTTTAAAAACAAAGTTTTACAACAAATCACTTTTTTTTTTTTTACTCCACAAGTATATTCTCAATCTCCTTCCCATTTTAAGCATTTCTCATGAGTTACTTCTATCTTTAGTTGGTGAGAAATCTATTATAATTTAGATTTCCAGAAGATTCCATTATTTAATGTATATAATAAAAAGAAAAACCAAATAAATCAAAGACAACAAATGCAATTTTTCTGTTCAAAAGCAATTTTTAATATTTTATATAATTTTAAATTTATACATTTACTAATGTTAATAATAAAAAGATAACATTACACATACCAGAATCTGATATTTCATCCCAATATGGAGAGTCAAATTCAAAGTCACCTTTTAATATTTGGGCAAATAAGTTTGCATCATTTTCATCATAAAATGGAGGATAACCACAAAGTCTAAAATAAGATATACCATATGGTAAACATAATCAGCACAAAATAATGCTAAAGAAAATTAATCAAAACAATCGAAATTAAATACTGTAAATGTTTCACTGAAACAAATTTACCATATTAGAAATACATTCGTTCCCAGTAATGATAATCAGAAAAATTATCATGAGATGAAAAGTCTGATGTAAATTACAAATAATATGATTTTAATCTTCAAATGTGATTTAAATGGTAAAGGGATAAAGTCAATCAATAATTTAAAGAAATCTAAATCAAAACTTAATCGCATTATTGAAAATTCTAGTATATTGCAAACATATACAAAGGTGAAAATTCAAAAAAATTTTAAAGTTTTACTCTTAAAATATTAAATTGGAAATATATGATCCAATCAGCACAAGTTTTGAGTTTTTATAACCAAGAATTACACCTGCAAGGAATTAACATGATTATACATTGTTTACATAACTTTTAAAGAAAAGTGACACTCATACTTACAAAAGCTGATATACTAGCACATTTTTTTCAATAACAATTAATTTAAAGAGAATCTTGAACTCTGTAATAACATTATCAATTGTAAAACAGTAAATCTATAATAAATTATCTTTTAATATGTCATTTACAATCTCACTAACATATTACAATAAAATTTTCTTAATGCAAAAAAAGTAAAAACCACTTACAAAATGTAAGCAATAACTCCAATAGACCACACATCTACAGCTTTACCATATGGTTTTTGTGCAAGAACTTCTGGAGCTGAAAATATGTATATATATATATACACACATTTTCTATTTATTGAATTCAAAAGTTAACGATGCAATTAATTTAACTAAATAACAAAGTAAGCAAATGTATTAAAACTAAGTATTTCATTGGTCAAATTTTTATTATTTTGTAGGTCAGTTTTTACATAAATCACAAGACTAATGTATACATGTTTGGAAAAAAGAGGGGGAAATGTAGCAAAAATAAATATATAGAGTTTCTGACAAATAACAGATTGAAAGTTTGATTAAAAAAACTTAATTCTAAACAATTGAAGAAATTTCTACTGCTAAAGTACAATAAAAAATGAAAAGGATACAAAATTAACTAACCATTTAATAAAACTAATCCATTTAAATTAATATTCATCAATTATTTTTCAAAATTAATCTGAAGTTGCAGGAAATATTTTGTAAACACAAAGAATAGAATAATGTTCTAGGGTAGACAGAAACTTGCAGCCTACAGTTGCAGTTTTAATAATTTAAAAAATAAATATGATCTTAATGCATATAAAATACAATTTATTACATTAATAGTTAATATGCTCGATGTAGCTTGATATTAATTATATTTTTAACATAAAGATTATTTCTGACTAGAACATTATAATATACAAAATCCTTTGACTGTCCAAAATGTTGAATTTAAATGCCAGAATTTTTTTTTAAATTGCTGATAATAAATTTGTTTCTTAAGTAATATGTACATATTATAACTGTAAATTTTGGTCACAAATGCAGAAATATTTGAAAAAAAAATTTAAGAGCATTTTGAGATAATCAATAATAAGGATAAAAATAAATCAAATCAATAGTTATTCCTGTTACAGATTGCTAACTATTATTTTTTAAAATTTCCTTTTAGAATTCCTCTTATATTTTTGGCAATAAAAACAAAAAAAAAATTATATAACAAAAAGAATTTAAAAAAAAACATATTATATATACTATATAAGAAAACATGATATCAATGAAATACAGATGTAATAATTGGTGAATGAAATAATGTGCTGTAGAGATTACACACCCACATAACCAGGAGTCCCACAAGCTGTTGCCATAATTCCTGAATCTTCCATTTTGGAGAGCCCGAAATCACTAATCATGATCTTGGAATCTTCATCTGGACTATAATACAGCAAATTTTCTGGCTGAAATAAGAAAATTCAATTTCTTTTGTTTCGGACTGAGAAAAAAAGTATTTATAACAAATAATAGTACTTTTAAAGCTTAAACAAAAAATCATTGGAGAAATTCATCAAAAAATAAATTTAAAATGATATTAACCAAGAAAATACTAACTACAGAGAGAACCATAGATATAGGCAATCATTCTTCCATTATTTTATTCTTTTTGTCTAAATGTTTTATGTTTTTCAGTTGATTTTAGAATTTTTTTTTCCTCATACATATGATTTTTTATTGGAATTTGAAGACAGTTAATGATTGCACCAATGATACTTTATTTACTACCCAAATATAAACATATGTAAAATATAAAAAAAAAAGAGAAAAAATATAAAATTTGGAAACTTTCTAGATAACTGAAATTAAAAATAATGATAGTCTGAAAAAAAATTATTCTGATTTAGTTTGGTTAGACATTTTAGTCAAAAATTAGATAAAATAAACTTTCTTCTCATAAGAATGACAACCACAGAAATAAAATTTGCATATCTTAATCCACTTCCATCCAGTTTAACACATCCTTTATTTGCTGAAATTACGGGGAAGTAAAACCTTATAGTTAAGTGAAATATAACAGAAAACAAATCTCATTAAAAATATCACCTTTAAATCCCTGTGAACTACACCTTGAGAATGCATGTAATCTACAGCCTCCAAAATTTGACGAATAAGGTGACTAGCATCCTTTTCAGTGTAACTCCCTTTTTCAACAATCCGGTCAAATAATTCTCCACCAGTTACTCTGTTAGAGACAGAATATAGATTATTTAAAATAAATTCAAATTACTTATAACATCTTTACACAATACAGCAAATAAAATTCAAAAGCCATATCTTTTTTGAAATCTTAATCTTAAAAAGAGATTAGTTATAAATAAATTGCATTTTCAAGTCTGCAATGCTAGATTTAAATATTATATTTAGACGAATTTAACATGTATTTTAAGCCATAAAAAGTTCTTCAAGGAGTGAAGATTAGAAAAAATTAGAATGGTCAGTAATGATATCACCATAGTTGTTAAACGTACCCAAACCTCCACACAAAAATTTTAAAGGTTAAAAGGAGAAAGGGTAGAAGGGGTGTGCAATACTATTATTTTATATCAAAGAGAACACAATAATATCTAAATAAGACAGAACGGCATTAAATAATGAAAGGCTTACTTTTGTAATATAACGACTAAAAGTATCGTAGCATTTCAAATGTTCAAGTTTTTAAATATTAATAGCAGCCAAGCCAATCTAATAAGCTTACAATTTCTAACATATCTAGCTGTTTTAGATGCCCATAGCTTCTATGATTCAAGTTTAATAATAAAAAATTGTATTTCAGAAATATGATTTTGATCATCTTTTAAAGACAGCATTTACCTATATGAACTATATGATCATGATGGTTAGACAACATAGTTCTTAAATATTGATAAAATGTCTATTTTACATCTTCATATATTTTAATAAGATACAGATATTGGATCATATAAATAATAAAAACTCTGCATTAAATTCCTATGATTAGCATATTACATACAAACATATAAATTGTAAATTAATATTAAAAGTGGAAACATAATGTGAAACTTGAAAACAGTACATTAAATTGATCAGCAGGGGTTGAAATCACAAAAAGAATTATAGTATTTTCTGCAGTTATATTGTGCATTTACTGTTGTATTATATAACATTTTTGAATTTCAGATTTATGTCACTTTCCCATTACTATAGAATTGGTCCATTATTCTATTTGGAATGAAGACAATATGGCTTCATTTAATTGTCTGATACTATCTGTATATATATATATACTATATATATATATATATATATATATATATATATATAATAGTTTCTTTTACGACTTATATTGATTTCATCTCCTGGTGAGTAGATTAATATGTTATTCACAAGTTTCCACTTTTAATATTGATTTATAATTTATTTTCACAGCACTCCTTGAATTACATAGCAGTTTCTTGCTTATCCATTTCCCATGTTTTCTTCTCCCCCTCCCCTTTTCATATGTTTTAAACATTTTTCAACTTTGGTTTACTTTTGTTTTTTCACTTTATTTATTCTTTTATCTTTTTATTTTTACATTTTCTCTCTCACTTACTCGTATATTATTGTCTAATATACACAAACACATGCAGTGTCCCAAATTAGTGGAACAAGCTTTTACTTCCCTAAATATTGCATTTAGACAATTACAAAGTTTCATTAATTAAGTTGGGCAAATGTATAAAAACATTCTGGTCTCTATAGAGGTTGATAGTAAAAAAATTAAATTTTTTACATTTACATTAAAAATATAAATTTTTTCAGCACAGAAAAACTGTCATACAAAAATAATTATCTCGTATGCATTATATGACCTAACCATTATGATTTCAATGAAATTTTCTAATCATGCATAATACTATTCACTTCCATTGGTCATTGCAGCGTTGACTTAAAAGAAAAGGAAAGGAAAATTAGTAACTGAGTTTTATGTTTTTGCAGAGAAGTACTTGAATGGCGAGAAGCAAAATAAAATTCCTTGTTTGTACTTGCTTGTTTCCTAAAAAAATGCAATATTACAGCAACAAGGTATGCTTGTATATGCTTATAATTTGTACTGCATGTAATCTAATGCTAGCCAAGTGGTAGAAGAACACAAAATATTCCCAACCTTCACTATTAAATATGCATCCATAGTCTAAATTTTGCTGTATTGTAACTTCAATTTGTTATTTGACTTAAAAACTACACATATATCAAACAGAATCCTCCTTCCATAACTTTTAACAATAAAAGAAAATCATATTTCATGAAACAATGACAACAGTTTGAATTTCAAGTATATATAATATATTTAAAAAATACCAAATTGCAATAAAAATTTGCATGACTATTAAATTGATATCATTAAATTTTAAAACTGTGTAAGGTTCATTTTTAAGTGATAATCTTTTCAGATGCTATCATGAAAAAAATGCCAAAATTTACTTAATTTTTAATTATTTAAAATTCTAATTAAAATCCCCCTTCAAAAAAATCATCCAAAGATGCATATTTCCATCTTCCAAAGTATATACATGCCAAAATTAATAACTATAGGCTAAATGGTGTGGCATGTACAGTGCCAGAACATTAACATGTACACACAATTATCTTTTTTATTAGTACCGAATGTAATTATTATGCAAGCAAAACTGTAAAAGAATAATTTATGTTCTCAGTCTGCTTTATACATTTTTCAAATAGGAATTTACAGTATTTCTAAATACATATTAAAAGATGTTACAAACAATACTTAATTTTTAAATTATTTTATTTGGTACAAAATTTGATTAAATAATTTGGCATGTTACAGTAAATAAATTTATCTGCAAACAAACAAAAACAGTGTTTAATTATTTCTAGACTTCATCATCTATGCTTTAAATTTCAGAAGAAGATAATTTTAACCCACTAATATTTTGATAAGTATACATTTTTCACTTAAATAAAGCTGAAATATAATTTTTTTTAAATGTTATTTTACTATTATGATAAAATGCAGCAACATGTTAGGTATGAATAGACTTACAGTTCCATTACAAGATAAACTTTATTTTTGTCTTCAAAAGTTTCAACAAGCTGCACAATATTTGGGTGCTTTAACCTATAATGAAATAAACATTCAAAGATAAGTAAAATTGGCAATTTCTAACATTAACATTATACTGCATTACATTATATAACATATATATTCTGTATGATTAAGCCATGAAATATGGAAAAGGTAAAAAATAAACAAAGTTCAAAAAGTATTCAATGGAAATCAAATATAAAAATAAACTATAAAATGGGCATTAACTAAATAGTTTGCAGACACAGCCAGTCAGATTCAGATTGGATCACAAAAATCTGGAAATATAGAACTCTACAATATGTATAAAAGTTTAAATGGTTTTTCTAACCAAGTTGTCATTTAATAATTGTACTCCATTCATTATTTTCTCTGCAATAAGACATTGCTAAACTCTACATATACAATCGTGATTTACAAAAAGGTATTCAATAATTAATCAAAACAATCCATTTATCACATGAATATAACTTTTATATTGGCACTTTCTAATATTAAGTAGTTCAAAAATGCTTGTTATTTCTTTTTTAAGTTATGATCTGAATAGTAATTCCATATGGTTAGCACTGCAATTTGTACAATATGTGCATATTAGGAAATGGTCAAAATAAGTATATAAGTTCATCTTAGAAATACCGGGAAAAGAGCATTATAGTTTTCAAAAATTGTTTTCATTGTCAATCATAAAAACCAGTTAATGTATTTTCTATTTTAAATAACTCTTAACAAAGACACTGACAACAAAACAATATTTCTCAATATTAAGACATTTTTCTATAATGTCTTGTTTGTTTTGTTTAACTTAATAACATAATATTTAAAACATACCATTTATACATAAATTCTGGCACTATTTCACACACAAGTATGAATCCCGTCTTTCGATTCACATTTCCAAATCAAGTTCAAATTTAGAAAAACCTTATAACTTAATTGTCTGATCCTGAAATTTATATTAGAAATAATAATAATAAAATCTTTACAGAAATTTTAGACTGGAATTAATATTCAACATTTATTATAAATTAATATTATTAATTCACTCATTTTAATATTAAATTACTGTTTAAAGGATGTCAATGTAAAAACAACAACAAAAAAAAACAATGGGATAATCTAAGAATAAGAACTATTCAATTTTATTTTGAAAGGTTAAAACAATAACATTTATTTTCTAATATTCTATATGCAATATGGTCTGTTGGTATCTTTTCGTACCACAAGAGTAAGGTTTAAGTACATATAACTAATTTTATATGAAAAAAAAAATTCCACAAGTAATACATATATATATCAACACAAATTGTTTGATAGTTAATTACTAACCAAAAATTATATTTGATAGGAAATCGAATTAAAGCTGAAAAAATGGTTTTAAATAGTAGTTAACATAAAGTACTTATTCACATTAAGAACAAATTTAATTATTAAGTTCTATTTCATTACAATGCAATATAGAGAAAATGTCTTAAAAATTTTAAACATTCTGTGTCCGTAGATTTAGAAGACAAGCTTCCCCCCCCCCATTTACAGAATGAATTTTTATGACAGAAGTATTTAGAGATCTTCTATGTTTATGAAATTAATAAGACAATTTTTTGCACTTTAACCATTCAACAATGTAAACCAATTTATTTTATCTTTGTATACATATAGGACAATAAAAAACATTTTAGTCCATAAACAGTTAATTTTAGAAAACAGAAGAATTCAGTATAAACCTCTCTATTCTGTATTCTGGAAAAAAATTACTATGCTCAGAATATATTGTTTCAGTTACCAACCACAAATGAGCAAAAGCTGACACCATTATCAATATCCATACATGGATGCACATAACACTACAAAACATAAAGTGCCAACATTACATTCAAGAACCAACCTTACATTCTTTCCAAGAACTGAGGTAGTGTGATCAATTTAAATAATTGTTTCTATTTTTTTCTTCTGTTTTTTTTCATGTCACCAATATGTATATATTTATATGACAACATATTCTATTAAACTGAGAACATGCTATTAAGATATTAAGAATTAATAAATAATAAACAATTTTAAAAGTTACTTTAAATTTGGGAAAATGGATTTGTATAAGTACTCAAAGACAAGAATGAAATTCAGAATTACATTAGATCACAAATTATATTGTGATGATGTTCAAAAATTTTTTTTCAGTACTGATTCCATTTATAAATTGATCACTACAAAATTTTGATAATGAAAGAATTTTGCACCTTGTAGTAGCTTTCATTAACCAAGTAGCAATGAAAATTTTGTAAAAATTTGCTTTCATTTTAATCAGAGTTAAATTCATTTGAAGTACTAAGCAGTTAGTTTACTTGGTTGAGAATGCACGAATTATTCAAACTTCTGCCGAATTCATTTACTAAATTATTGAGGATAATGATATTCCCATTTGAAAGATACATTTGAATATAATGTAAAATCTTCAAAAGGCAAGTGAAGGACAATGTAAATAGAAAATTAGTACCTAAGCATTTGAAACTGAAACATTTTTATATTTATATTACAATATTTAATTACTCTGACACTTTCAAAACACCTACTACCACCTTATAAATAATCAAAATTCAATTTGTGAACCATTCAGTTTCAATTTCATTCACCCACTTTATATAATATATATATGTGTAAACATATTATAGCAGTTGTATGACCAAAAAGAAAAATGAACTTTTGAAAATTTTAAAACATTATCACAGGAAGCATATTATGAACAAAAAGGAAGCAATGATAAACTGTGGTCAATTTACATTACAATAAAAGTGCAGAAGAGGCCAAAATTTTCCCCTTCATAGGTTTTACAATGAGATTTTGATAAGGATTTCTTTGACAGATATAGTCTTAGGAAAATTAGGTATCTTTAAAAGTATGTTGTAAAAATTTTGATTTTTATACCATCACTTGGAGCATGAGAAAATGCTGAAGTCAGCAGTTTTATAGACTACATGTATAATTAATAAAACAAAAAGTGCAAATTGGATCAGGAAATAAGAGAACATTTTAGAATTAAACCAATGCAAGCTAAATTAAGATAAAAACTTGGAAATTAATTAAAACTTAGATTAAGATATATATATATATATATATATATATATATACACACACAATTCTTTTGTAGTTTAAGATAAGCAGCCATTAAATTTATAAGGCACTTTTATATTCTGATCCCTTCAGCTCCAAAGTCCAGGATCAATTAATATAGTCAAAGAACTGTACTAAAATGAAGCCATTAAATTTCTCAGGATTTTTATAATAAAAGCGTGCAAGAGAGAAAGAAAAGAAGAAAATGCATAGCTATCATATTAGCATGTATTAATAAATGTATAAAATCATTTTCTTTTAAGAAAGAATTTCTCATATGCTGTTAATATTTTCTTTTATAAAATAATACATATCATTATAATTCATCTGGAAGAAGTTATACCTTCCATGGATTGTAAATTTCATATCTATTTCGCATTTTCCATTGCCAGGAAGTCTAATGGTAAGGTGAAGTAAAAAGTACACAGAAATATAAACTTGCATTTTATGCAAAAAAAAAAAAAAAAAAAAAAAAAACATACAGGGACTTTTTTTTAAAAAGTAAGTTTTGTGCCTTTATAAAGGCTTGAAGCTAAAGTAAGTAAATGTATTTACACAAGTACAATTAATTCATAAGATTTGGAACTGCTTCAATATTAAAGTCGTAACAGAAAAACTGAAAAAATTTACCCATTAATTTTCCTAAAAATAATATTAATAAAAAATTATTGCAAGGAATGCTAATTAAAATGCTAATTAATCTATGCTAATTAAATGCTAATTAAAAAGGGTGGAGGTAGGAAGATGTAAGATGCAAAAACCATTCTTTATAGTTTCAAATAAAGAGACATGATTCAGACTGATAAATCAGATAAATATTACAATTGTGAAATAAATTCAATTTTTGAGCAAACATCATATCAAAAATTTTTCAATATTTTCTCATACTCATAATTAATTGCATTTTCTAAAAGGCATCCAATTTGCAAGGCCATAAATACTTTTAATTGCTTTTAAAAATTGTTTTAAGAATTGATAATGAAAGACTACATTTACAAAAGTTTAAAAGTTTTCTATAACATGCAAAAGCAAAATACAATAAAATTTCGCTAATTTTAATCTTTTTTTTTTTTTTTTTTTTTTTTTTTGCAATTTGAATTGACCAAAATAAATTTCAATTTCTAATAAATTCAAATTAAAAACCTCTGAACGTTCTACTTTTCTAACTACTGAATTCACAACTAATATATTTGGAAGAAAACTGTTAATCAAAATTTGTGTAAATACAAAACATATATATAAATTGAACTGCAATCTCTGGTAATTATAATAACATTATTATATAAAAAAATGTATTTTCAAACATTATTGACAAAATATTTTTAATTTAGGGAGGGAGAAAATTGATTAATCATACAGATATTTATAAAATGTCTCATTCAAATTTGAAACAGAATCAATATAAATTAATATTAACAATACAGATATTTAAAGCTGAGGAATTTAATTACTGGCAAAGCTCCAAAATCTATGCATGCATCTATCCGTGACCTTAAGAATGTAAATATTTGCATGAGCTTTCATTAATACTCAAAAGCTAGAAATTAAAAAGAAAAATATCATACAAATTATTTGAAACTCAAAACTAGATTATTTTATTATAAACAAACTAAAATTTTTTGTAGTGATTTAAAAAAAAAATATTGAGCATTCATGTATGCATAAAAGATTTACAATTTTAGAATTGAATACAGCATATTTATTGATGATGCCAGTTCCAGAACAAATATGAAAATTATGCATGTTTAGAAACTACATTCTAAGATTATAGAATTTTAAGTTCGGATTTTGCCACTTTTTCTCCTGAGAAGCAGACTATGGTATTTGTATGTTAACTGCATGTCAGTGGTGAATTTAAAGCTTAAGTGAATGCATGTCATTGGAAAACAAGTTTCAATTTTAACAACAAATAACATGACATTGTAGGCAATTAATCACTGGCACGCAATTAACAAAATCCTTGGCATTCAAAAGTACCAAGGCAATTATTTTGAAAGGATTCAGTTTAATTAAATTAGTTTGCCACACAGTGCTTCATTATATTCAACTATTTTCCTAATCTATTTTTCATATTTTGATGCTTTCCAAAACTGCCTTTATGTAAAATCAACTGTATATACACTACTAACAAATAAATCGTATGTTTATTGCATATTTCCTCCTCTCATTGTACAGCGATTAGAAATCAGAAGTTACATGTTTCCCCCTCCTCTGTTCCTAGTAAATCACTTATTAAAATCTTTTACATTTAGAAGCATTTAATATGCTTTAACTTTTTTCAGTTTTTTTTTACTTAAGTTGGTACTTGCAGCTGTAAATAGTTGTAATGTTACATTTTTTTAACTGTAGCAACTGGAAAAGAAACTTAAGTCTATAATAAAATAAAAAAAATCAAGATTATTTCTGATTTTTTTCATCAACTTGTGAAATATTAACATAAAATAAGTTTGCTTGAGTTAGATATTCATGTGGGTAATTATGCCAAGTTAGTAGTTCCTTGAGTGTAATAGGATCTTTGGAAAATCAATGGAAATTTAGATCAAAAGTATTTCAAGTTCAGCAACAGAAGCAACTTTGAATTAAGTTTAGAAATAAATTGCTTAAAATTTATCTAATTTTGAAATTGTAGCAAAAGCTTGAAAATAAACTTGGTATTTTTTTCTTATAAGTTCTTTCACTTGAAACAAGTATTTACATAGACCAAACAGTGATAAAAGAATATTTTGACATCACCTGGATACAGCTCCTCTTCCCAGAAGATTGCTCTATGTCAAATTTAGTATTTATTATATTAATTACATAGCATTTACTATCTTGATTGGTGCAATTTGATTTTTTTAAAAACCTAGATTTATTTATAAAATTGCTGTTTTACAATGTTGTAAATAAAAATCTATTCCTAAATAATCATATTAATAATTAAACCAATGATGGGGGCACTAATATAGAGACCAAGAGACAGTAAAAAAAAGAAGATGGAAGACAGTATTATCTTAAGATTTCCAAAATTATTAAATACAAGTAGATGATTCTCTTTGATTAAGAAAAAAAAATGGTTTATAGGTCATACCTAGAAATAATCAATGTTGGTTAGTTTTAATAAATATTTTTTTTCACCATCATATCATAACATGTTCAAAAATCTTGAAAGCAGCACTAAGTGTTCATTGGATCCCCCCCCCCCCGAATTCCTTTAATGGTATTAGATATGATGTAATTATAAAGCCACATAAAGAAGTATTTAATTATGGATAACTAATCTTTCTGAAGTAAGAAACTGCATACTCATTAGCAAGCAAATATATTATGAATAGAAAAAAATTTATGAAAAGAAAAATATTTTCCATTTGTTCTACATTTATGTCCCTCTTTACCAGCAAAGATTCCTTTCTAATTAAAAAAAAAAAGTAATGAATGTTAAAAAGATTATCTGACAGGTCTTTTGATATATAAATGTCAACAAATTTAAATACATTTAAAAATATGTTAAGGAAAAAAAAAACCTAAAAGAAGGAATGACACTTTATTGCTTACATCACAATTTTTTTTGTGTGTAATGAAGTTTGTTGATAACAGGACAGTACAAAAGCTTTTGATAGTAAAAGCATGCATAAGTAAAATGAGAAGAGTAGAATAAGCAAAATCTGATGATCACTGAAAGAGAAATAAAAATAATGAAAAGCCCAGCCCTTAAAATACTACAAGAGTAGAGGAAAAAATGATTGTTCTTAAAGAAAAAGAAGGAACAGAAAGGAGTCATTTGAGAAAATTTCTGATATCCATTTTTGTCAGCAGATGCTATTAATACAAACCATATTAAAGAAAATTTATTTGTTAAAATATTTATAAGTGTGCTTTATTCAGTAAGATAAAGGATACTATTTCTCTATCAATATAACATAGTTTTTCAAAGAGAACTTTTTGATGAAACCACACTTTGGAATGAGAACCATTTCTTTTATTCACATGCAATCTTAAAATTTTAAGAGACATTTTATCTAAAGGATCATATTTAATCTAAAAATAAGACAATCTTTAGCATATCATAAATTCAAAATATTTATATAAGAAAATAAAAGTTTACCTCGCCAATCTAAAAAGAAAGATTTGTTATTTCAAATATGCATATCTTCAATGTTTAAAATAATTACATCATATTAAAATAAAATTGATATGAAAATGATAATTTTAATTTATTAGAATACAAATTCTACAAAATCAATGTCATATACATATGATAACTTTTGACAGTAATACAAAAAGACAAAATTCTTACCTCCTCAATACTTTAATTTCATTTTCTAAAGAATCTTCTTTTCCTTTAAGTGCTTTTTTGTCAATACATTTTATTGCATACATTTTCGAGCTTTCATCTTTGCTTTCAGCAAGTACCACTTGGGAAAAAGCACCTCTGAGATGAAAAGAGAAAATAACTTTTCAATTCCATAAATATCAAAATAGCAATAAAGCTTAAATTTGAACTTTAAACAACAGATATAGCAAAACAATTATTTTCCGGCTAATAATTTTTACACGGTTTTCAATAGGCTTACAGTGCAAGAGTTATAAAATATTTAACTGCTTAATCATTAAATTAATTATATGAAACAGAATAATCAGATGCTTTCCTAGATACTTATAGATTTTTTTTTTTAAGGAAAGGAAATGAACATAAGTGTAAGAAATTTTATACTGCAGCAATTTTTTTTTCTGTGAAACATATACGATTAAATAAAATTGTTATTACATTCATAAGCACTTATAATTTTTAATTTCCTTAACTTCTATTTTAAAAATATCTCATTTGTAAAGGTAAGCTGAAGCATGTCAATTAACCATTTCTTTATCTCCCCTAAATAGTATCACTTTATTTCCAAAATAAATATTTAAAAAAATAATATTTAAAAAAAATAAAGATATAAATGATTGAAATAATATATACAAGAATAAGATACTTTAAAAGGCATTGGTTAGAAAAAAAAATAAAAAATACTTGTAGTAAATTATAAATATACTATTTTCTGTTCAAAATATTTTTAAAAGGCTATACTTAAAAATATCCATCTTTTTAAATTGTTCTCTTTAACTTTTTTCTAAATTAAAATGAATGCAAAGCAGAACAAGAAATTAATTATTCAAATTTTTCAATAACTTGTTGATAGTTACTCTACAAAAGTGAAAATGATAAAGATCAGGCAAATTTGGTTTTTAATAAGTAATCTTCTTCTGACTCACTTTAAACTATAATATTACTTATTTTTATGAAAATAAATCTAATTTTTGCATGGTACAAAAAGTTTAAATGCAATTTTTTTATTATGAGAATCCTTATGACCATAAAATGCAAAGAACTGTCAGAAAAATATAACAGCATTAGTCAGAACAATACTAATAATATACTCAAATCAACTTATTCAGATATAAAATAGAAGTTTATAGTTAAATTATTCTTTTGGATATTTTTATAAACTTTTCTTTCTTTTATCATCCTCTAAATTTAAGAAACTATAATTGAGATTATTCATTTTTTTCCCAGTTCAACATTAGATTGAAATATGGCAATCAGTCTGTTTCAAACTATAAACACACACACACACACACATATATATATATATATATATATATATATATATGTTAGGATTGTGTTAAGAAGATTCTGAATAAAATCTTTATAACAATAACATATCAATTCAATATTAGAAGACAAGACTTGCAACAAGAAGAAAGAAATTATTCAATTCTGCTCCCTCTATTGTAAAAATAATGGTTACACAGGTTAAAAATTTTTTTTAAAAAAAATATACAATTTTACAAAAATATGATTCCAAATATGTATTCTTATTCAAGCACTAGTGCACCCCTTCCCCTCACAAACACTTTTCAAGTTTTACTATTTATAAAAAAGTTGCTTCAGTACTTTTATAAATTAATTTTAATAGTCATATTCTAATATTAATTATCTTAAACGAGCAATTTATTTACTAAATGCACTAAAAACCAATTAATGCATTTTTAATAATGGGCGATTCTTACGTGATGCACGGGCCATTTATATGTGTTTAAATCAATAAATTTTACTGAAATTAAGGTAATTCAATGTTTTGAAAATTATTAGGTATAAGCCCTTAACTTGCACTTCAAAATGATATGCAATTTTTTTTCTACATTTAAAAATTAAGAAAACAAAAAAATTAAAATGCATGCGTGGTGCACGGGATTCACAAAAAATCAGAATTTCTGATCATACTGGCATTAATATTAATTTCTGTGATGTTTCTTGGATTTACTGACTATAACTTTTTTTAATGAAAGAACAATCAGTAGATTGATGTGGTACTCAAAATTAAGTAAATATAAAATTTAATTAATAGTTTATGTTGATTTTTTGGCTGTGATGCACGAGACAAACAAATGTGATACACGGGACAAGTGTGATTTGTTTGCACACACCTGACATTTATAACATTTCTCAATATATTTAAGTTGTTATATTTAGAGAATACATGACAGGTGAGATACTAATAATGTATTCACATGATGCACATATTTATTTACATAAAATAACTGCCAGTAGATGGCACTAGTGTATGCATAATTTGAAATGTTTAAAAAAGTAAATCAGCTAAAAATGTGTTTAAAAATATGATTTATTTTGGCCCATCATCCGAATTCAAGAATAAATTTATGGCTCTTTTTCTACAAGATTGGTTAGTTGGTTGAGTTGCGTTTTTATAGCGCAAGAGCCATATTTGATTAAACTGCACCAAACACTAGATATATAACATTCTTCATATTTTATGTGATAATAACCAGTTCAGTAAAAGGAAATTTTAAAGTTTAAAAGAAAAGAACTTACATAAGTTTATAAATATTTACATCTCTAAGGAACTTAAAAAGGTTTGGATGGGGATTTTCTCCAATTAGTTGGCTTAAGGTAACGTTATTTGTTCCCTATCGGTTGAGGCTATATGTATTAAAATTTTGACACTCTATTAAAATATGTCGCACTGAAAGAATGCATTGACAATGAGAGCAAATAGGTGCAGGCTCCGAGCAAAGCAAATGTTTGTGTGTAAGTTTTATATGACTGATTCTAAGGCGAGTCAATATGATATCTTGTTTATAATTAGATGCCATGAAGCGGCCGATAAAAGGGCAAAATGCGTAATTTATTTGTGTGCTGCTTGTCCCAATTACTTTGCCATTTTTTATTGATCAAATTTCTAACAGCTTGTAAAGCATCTTTTAGTGAGACAAAGTTTTTCACCGTGAGCATAGCCATTTTAGGTGCCTGGTAAGCTACCTCATTACCTACAATACCTGCATGGCCAAGAATCCAACAAAATGCAATATACAGACCTTTATTGGTTAAATATTTGTACATTTCTGCATATTTAAGAACTAGAGGATGACTAAGAAGATTTACATTCTTTTTTTCTACAAGAACTTAGCCTTAAATACCAGAAAACATTTAGCTGGAAATATTTTGCCACTTTCCATGGAAAGGGTGTTGTAGACGGTATAGGAGGAAGAGCAAAATCACTTGTTCGTCAAAAAATGAGCAAGCAAACATCTTCTGACATTGTACAATCTGCTTCTGATTTTTACTACCTGGTATAAGTTTTAATGCTAGCAACAAAAGTTTTATTTGTTGAAGAAAGAAATATTCCACAAAATAATGATGTATGGATTAATGCTGTGCCTATTTTGAACATTTCAAAGTTATATGGAATGAAATGCACACGAAATGATGGACTATCCCTCTTCCTAAATGCAGTTAACCCAATTATGCAAGAAGAATCTCATAGTGATACCAACATAGAGATAGGAAACTGGATCTTGGTAAATTATGATGGTAAGGAATACCCTGGACTGGAAATTCAAATTATAGGTGCAGAAACTGAAGTATCTGTGATGATGAAGAGCACAAATGGTGCATATTGGAAATGGCCTAAACATGAAGACAAACTGTTCTACACACAGAATAACATAGTAAAAAAGATAAAAGCTCCTGAAATTGTAAATTCACGAGGATACTCCAGTTTTGCAGATTTAAATTAAAGACAGATGATGTATGTTTTTGTAACAACAATCAATTAAATTGTATTTTTTAAAAACCTTTTTTTTTATCATTTAAATAAATAAATATGTAAACACCAAAAATTTCTGAATATCTTTTATTTCTCCCCTTTTTTAAACACTGATTTTAACATGAACAATGCACAGGATAAGGATGTGTGATGCACGGGATAAATTTAAAATGTTTATATTTTGAAAAATTATTAATATGAATTTGTCTTAATAACAGATTTTTTTTCTTTTTAAAAGTACAAAGCAGATTAGAAATTATTTCTGTCTGAAAAAAAAATTAATACTGCTAGTAAAACTTATAGCAGTTTTAATGTGATGCATGGGACATCCTTTAAGACAGATCTAAAATCATGAACTACAATTTGAAAAAATTAAAATGAAAGAAATGTTCTTTTTAAACTAAATAAAAATATACCTGTAGCTACTTTTTGAAAAGCCAAAAATTGAATAAAAGTGTAGAATATTTGTTTAGAGACATTATTGAAGTGTACATGTATGAATTCAAAATTTTTTCAATATTGTAAACACTATTTTTGACCTCCATGAACATAAAAAAACAAACTGTTTTTAAAAAAAATACATGAATTAAATAGCTCAGATTGTGTGTTTGACTAATCTATAAACAAAAAAAAAAAAAATTTTTTTTGAATTTTATTTTTGAAGGTACGGTTTACTTTTGGGAGAATCACCCTAATCAAAATAAATAATTTCAAATAATCAAAAGCACCTTTTCCTAAATTAACATGGTATAACAATTATATATGGTTGATCCCAGTTTAAAATAAATTATTCACTTTATTTTATGGAAAATATATACCTCAATAGTTTTATCAGCATTTATTCTTAACAAAATAATCTTATTTGTATAGTTTTTATTCATAAAGACTTAAAAATAAATAAAAGGTAATCCTTATTAAATGGACAAAAAAATAGCTTTTGATTCTATAATATCCAGAAGAAAAAATATCTTACGCTCAAGGGCTTTCAACAATCTATACAGTATAATCATTATTTTTTGAGTTTAAATCTAACTAAACAATAAAAAAAATGATACAATTGTTTAATAGTAAGATACAGAAACTAAACAAATCATGAGTTGCCAACCTTTCTACTTATAAATTAATGAACCGAAAACCTAAATATTGGGCTTTAAACAATAATTATGACTTCAGACATCATACAGGCTTGAAATACAAAAAAAGCTAAACATCATAAAATAATGAATTGTGCCAATCATAAACCCTCAGAAAATAAGTTTTATTATTTACATTTTAGATATCAAAAATATAGTAGTATTATTACATAAAAAATTAATTGACCTAGAGAATGATAAAATTTCATTCTGAAAAAGAATTTGCAGAAATGCGAGTCTTGATAAGATATAACTCAATTAGAAAAACTTTACTTATTCTAATGTATTAGTTAATGATTAATACTGGAAAATTTGTAATTCAGTTTTCATAGTTCATATAATACTACATACTATAATACTACTATAGTTCATTAATAATTTGAGTTCACAAATATTTAAAACTTATAAGCAAACACAGATGCTTTTTTATAAATAAAATTCTAAATACTGAACAGATGTGTTGTAGCACTTAAAAAGAACCAAAGACAGAATATAATTCCAAATACAACTATATTATATATATATATATATATGAAAGCAAATGCACAAATGTACATTATTTACAATATTGATGGGAAAATTAGGGGGGGGGGAGGAGGAGGAGAATACTTCTCCACTAATGAAAAACATTAGATTAAAAAATTAGATACTAAAAATAAATAATTTTTCAACTCATTGTAAGCATTCAAATATTTTAAAATGATAAAGCATATAATTCTGTGTAAAGAAAATTTTCAAATGTAATATAAAAAATGCTGTTAATCTATATATGGACCATGAATTATATTTAGTTTCACAGTATTAAAAAATTAAATAATTTATATATATATAAACTAACTAGATTTGACAGAATACCTAAAAAGAAATTTTTTTGAAATTGTGGCTTACAATAAAGAATTACCTGAAGAGAATACAGAAGGCTTAACAGTAAAATTTAGAAAACTAATAAAATCTACTATACATCACAAACTCTTATATGCTACATAACCATTATTGGCTTTCTTTTAAATAAATTTTAACAGTTAAAGAATTAATAAAATCATTTCCCTTATATGGTTTTGAGGTAAAACGTTTTAAAAGCTTAAAAAATATTTATTGCTCCCTTCTTTTGAAAATGCGATATAATATGGAGAATGTTTAAAATTCACATTTATAAAACTAAAAGCTTATATTTAAAACATATAGAAATACACACAATGAAACCATCAACAAGATAAAAAAATCATGCAATATTTTTTACTAATTCTGATATAAGATATAAAGTATTTTTAAGCTGGTGGAGGGGAAACTTTTTGAGAGGCAGGATTTTCCAAGAATATTTATGTCACAGGGAAATTTATAACAATTTGTGTGTGTATGTATATATATGGAACTTTGAAATAAAATAATTCAAATTTAATCTAGATTTAAAATAATTTAATAAGTCAAGATATATAGGAACTTTCTTTCATTTTAATACAATAAAAGCCAAAGAAATTGTTGCAACTTAATAAAAGTATTTAAGTATCAAAATTATGATTAATATTGAAATTAGACATTTAAACTTTGTTGAGAGGTGAAAGTTAAAGATGTGGTACAAAGATAATTTAAACAATAATGGTACAATAGAAAGGAAGATAAGGGAAATTTTTATCTTTAGAATGACAGAAAAATTAGTTTTTTTTTGTTTTTTTTTTTAAAGTGTGTTACAAGTATTAAAAAAAAACTATTCATAGATTTTAACAGATTGTTAATATTATGTTAATGCTATTTTATTAATTTAAAAGAAAAATCTTCAAAAATATACACATTTAGGTAATTAACTAGTAGATTATTATTATTATTTTACTACACAGAATGCAAAAGATTCAATTTTATTTCAAAATATAAATTATTCATCTCTTGTAGGCATTATTCATTTTCATGCCATTTTGTAAAGTCCTTTTTACAAAATATTCCTTTGCATGATTAGTAAAATTAACCAAATTAATTAGGAGTTTATTCAGATTTAACTGTCATATTTCATTTCATATATTAAATATTTTATCTTAAGAATTTTAATAAATTATTATTAAAAAAAATCTTATCATAAATTTTAATTAGCAATAAACCTGCAAAGTATTAATTCTCCATTTATTAAAATATCTTTAGCTATATTTTTATAAAAGAAATCTTCGTATATATTTAAAAAATAACAAAAAGGAAGCAAAAATTTGATTATATTATTTGTTCCCAAGGTCTATCTAGAAGGATAACAACAGTCTTAATCAAATGTAACTGTTGGAAAGATGAAAAGATCAAAGTTGGATTTTCCTGCAACAATTTTTTTTTTATTTACAAAATTTTTTTCATCGTGTCTATTAAGAAAGCTTATTTAGAGTTTCATTATAATTTTATCAATTATGCGTCTTTTTTTCACTTTAGTTTAATCTACCAATGCAAAATTTTAATATTACATAAAATTATTAAAACATGCGATACTCCGATAGAACGCATTTATTAATTAATATTTTTATTCTTGCATTATATCTTCATTTGTTCCGTGAAATCGCAGAAGTTTCCGATTTAAATAACAAATGTTTAAAGAGAAAATAATAATTATATCGACAAATATAAAACAAGTTAAGATATCAATAGAAAATTATACGGAAATTTAAAATAAGATGTAACAAATATTAACGATCTTCATTTTACAGTATTAAATATGCATATTTTATATAAAAAATATTAAGAATATAATAAAGTCAATGAAATTATTGATGTATTTTAAATAGACCGGCGATTTAAAAATTTGGGACACATTATCTTCATGTACACAAACAACACAGCCTTAGAAATAAACAGCAAGTAGATTATCAAACAATTCTCAAAATTTAAACACTGCTAACGAGAAATTCACAGAAAAACATTATAATCACAGAATTAAGATTCAATTTAATATTCAAGAATGAAACTGCATGTACTTACGTCCCAAGCAGATCTTTAAATTCATATTTATCTTCCACACTGGCAGTTTCTTTTTTACGTTGTGCATCCTTTTTTCCGAATAAAGGCATATTGTTTTTGATGTTAGGGATATTCCACACAATTTATGTAAATATATACTGACAAATTGCCTTAGTTGTTTCGGCTTGTTTTAACACTAAACACACTCAACCACTCGTCCGTGCTACCGACATCGTTAACGCTTCGAAGCTGCACGATCCCGTAAGAAACAGGACATGAGTGTTCGTGACGTCAGGAGACACAGAGGTGGAGGCTTTCTAAAATCATCTGAAATAATAACTACAACTTCAATTTCGGCCATCCAGGTAAGGATAGTTCAGAATATATGGTTTTTGTTTTGATTTAGAGCCCACATTAAAGTTAGAAAATTTAATCACTCGGTATTTTCTGCTTCAATGTTATGGAGAAAGATTAATTTAAGTTTCCGAACTGAAAAATAATACTTACCGTTTAAGAGAGATATTAATGAATGTGATTCTTTTAAATTGTTCATTTTTGAAAAGTCCAGATACCTACATAAATAAAGGATTCTTTACTTGTAAAAATTTATTTATTTTATATAAAATATTCTTATATGAATAAATTTCAAACTGAAGTTAAAATATCAAGCATTTTGCCCCCAAAATTCAGTAATAACTTATATATTAATAAATAAAGAAATCGTAGATTAATATACATTGGTACTTTCTTCTACATGATGCATAGATAAAAAAAAAAAGATTATATACTATAAATTTTATTAGAAAAGTAAAATAGGTGAGTTTTATTTGATTTTGATAATTTTGGATAACATTTATTTTATGTCTTTCTTTTAAAAATATGTCTAACATTTATTTTATGTCTTTTAACATTATATCTTTTTTTTTTTTTAAAGTGCAAAAAAGAAACAGATTTTATTTTGTGTTGCCCCGCTCTCTCCTGGCAAACGACTATTTTTCTTATATTAGCCTGAATTTTTTAAAAAATGTTATTCGAATAAACGCATCTGAATTATATATAAATATGAAAATCCTTAAAAACCAGATTTTTCTTTTACATTTATGCTCCTTTTCTTAAAATTCATATTCGTGTAGATTCTCTCTTGCTGTATTTTGCTAAAACGGTTGATCTTCTTTTCTGTATTGTATAATGTTGTATTAATTATTATACAATTTCTTTTAAATCTTCGAAAAATTCAAACTCAAAATTTTCATAAATGCCAAGATTTTATAATTTTGTACTTTCCTATAGAATTATTTTCTTAAAAAATATGTATCTATCTCTGTATATGTGCTTGCTTGTCAGTCAGTCTTTGACTCGATAACTTATGAACGGAACAAGAAGTTTTTAAGAAGTTTTGCTCACAATGAACTACACACTGAAATTACATACGAATAATAGATATTAGACTAAATTCATCATCAGTAAATCTTTGTTCATTTTTATGAGGGAGTGAGAAGGATAATCCAAAAACATAAGGAATTCTGAGGATGAAATTCGACGTACAATTTTATTCCAGAAATTGTAGATCTCCATCGGAGTTTGAGTCAAATTCATCAACGGATTGACTTCCATGATATTTCTTTTCATAATTTAGTTAACGCGATTGCTCATGTCTTTATTTGAACGCGGAACGTCTTAATTAAATCAACTTTATTACATATTTTTACACCAACATTGTAAATCTGTCACAAAGTTTAAATTATGGTGTTTAAGGGCAGTCTATCTTTTTGTTTTTCCGTTTGCTTATATAAGGTAGCAAGTTAAATAAATGAAATGCATCTTTTGGTTTTGGTATCAAAATTTCATGTTTAAATAGAAATTATTGAAAAAAAATATTTAAATGTTATCTTCCTGAAACTGAAAGAGTTTTGAAATGTTCACAACGTTATTTATTTCGATTTTATCGACGAACTTCGAAATTCAATTAAAAACTGCTTTTAAAATTGTGGAACATTCGATTTACGCACTTTCTACCTCTTATCATCACTACTAATAATAAGGATGAATATGAGTGTTGGCGCGTTACATGCCAGTCCAGTTGACGTTGAACTACCAAATTTGTGGCATATATATTTGAAGGGAGAGAATGTACACTTCGCAGTGGTTTAAAAAAATTTTAATTAGAGTATTAATGAAAAATTAAGTGGAATTTAGACGTTTTTTTTTCTATTGAAATTCTTACAGCACAAAAATGAAGTGTATGTCATCTCAGATTTAAAAAATATTATCATTTCAATAATATTAACTTAATATTCATGCAAATTGTTACTAAATTTTGGCAATTTTTTAGAAATATTTTTCTACCTAATTTCCAATGATAATAAATTAAATTGTTGCCCTGAATTTCAAACAGTTTTCATTATTTCATCAACTCTTTAATCGCGTGCTTTTCTTCCATTGTTGAAGTTTCAATATTTTAAAATAAACATTTTAAACGATTTTTTCTGAAACTTCATGAGATATCAACACCCAGGTATCTCAAAATGCCCAGCAACATTTGCATGATATCTTATGATATTGACAGAAATTCAGAATATCGACCCATATAGTGAGAATATTTTATAATATCTTATGGTAATAAGTGTAAGATCTCTCGAAACATCTCAAGCATCTGAGTATCTGCCCAAGATGGAACTTACACAATGATCAAGTAAATTCTGTAATAATATTTGGTCAAGAGTTGTCTCTATTCTATGGATAGTCAAAGTAATCAACAATCGGAGGCTTAAGTAAACAACAATATATAATCTCCAACACTTGCTTTTGCATCCTATTCGATTCCTATTAGACGTTGTTTCATATATACCTTTCTCCGAAAGCTTCGACGCCTTTTCTTCAAAACTAGCCTTTTGTAAAGCAAAATCTGCCATTGTAATATAATAATATGTTATATAATAAATATAACAAATAAAGAATATAATAAATCATATAATAAAACAAAAAGTGAAAGAAACTCTTTAGTTCTTTTTTTACTTACCAAATTTGCATTGTGAATGAATTATGTTCACTTGTCCCGTCCAAATCAATAATCCTATTTGTTAATTTTATCTTTTTAATTTACAAAATTGGGATATCTAAGACCAAGCTATCTCCATTTGAAAATGCAACAACTTTGATTCGCTTTTGAAGAGAGCTTGATGCCATCATGTGCTACCCAGTTTCATGATACTGGTTTCATTTTGTTATTGCCTTTTGATGTTTCACGATTAAGGAAATGAGAATCAAACAATACGCGCATACAAGCCTTACTGATGACAGTGATTTCTTTCCTCTAGAGCCAATTTCATATAAAAGCAGATAAGTAGAATTTCTTGTTCCGTTTCGGAAATTTGTTATGGAGAGAAAATGAACTTCGAATTGTACTGTTGTGCTTAGATGACTTTGACATGATTTTTTATGGACATCGGAATCAATAAAATGGCGATAAATTGCAATTTAAGACTCATGGAAGATAGTTGTTTTTGTGATGAGCCACTTTTCAATCTACCAGTGGTTTGCCAAGCTAATAATTTTGGCAATTCATGACGTTAAAATTTAGCTTAATTCATTCTACAAATTTTTTTTCAACAAACTTTATTTTGCGCAATGTAAATAGCATGACGTGAAATTCATAATTTAATGACAATTTTCTAGAATTCTGAAAATGAGAGTTTTGGAAAGCATTGAAGTTGCTTTGCACAAAAAAATTCTTGAAATGTTTATGAAGCAATGCAAGTCAATTTAATAGATTTTAACTATCATAGCAATTAATCATAGCATATTAATTATCATAGCAAGGTAGATGAGAAGTAATATTACGAAAACGGTTGTTCCTTTAATTTTTTCCTTTAGTAGTCTATATGTTTTAGTAATTGAGATTGTTCCTAATGCACGGTAACAAAACGAGTTTTTTTTCTTCTGAAATCTGAATTTAATTTGCTCGAATAATGAATCTTGCAAAATATAAGTCTGTATAAGGTGAAGGGCGAGAAAATTCAATGCGATAATCAAGTTTTCATTTACGAATTTAAACTGATTTCAAAACATCACTATTGCCGAAATTGAAATTGTCTCTCAACATCTTCCTCTTTTATCTGAGTTAACACTGTAGAATACTTTCAGTAAGACTTCGTCGCTGAGTGACAAGAATATAGCGTGCATTTTAAAACAGTGCCTCTTTCTGTTGATGAATCTACATCTGGAAAACTTATTAACAACAGTAAAACATATCCATTTTTCTCTATATTGTGAATTTTCTTTTTTGTTTTCCTTTTCTTCCATCTATGAAATTAATCTTGATACTCAATTGTAAAGCGTCCAAGTTTATTTTATCATAATTTTCCTTCTTTCTGAAGTCAGTTAAAGCTTTTAAACCTTTCGCAAAAAAGAATCTTATCTACTTTCAAAATTTATTTCAATAAAGTAAATATCTTCAATTCCGTTAAGAAACTCCGCAACTTCATTTCATCCATCCGTCTCTTCACTTTTTAAAAAATTATCATGTTGACATACACATATAACCATCTAACTTTTGAAGGATTAAACTGAAATTTTGATCCCCATTTATTTAGCTTATTGCGTTTTAGTGTTCTTTTAAGAATAGACTAACCGACAGACATATTTTAAAAATATATTCTTCTGGTTCATGAGGGATGAATCGGAATCTTGAATACAAAATCTTTGGCGATTATGATGCCATCAGCTTTTAAATTTTCTATGAGACAAGATCAAACCATTTTACACAATGATAATAACAGGATTTATCTTATAAATGCCATCGAAGAAATTTGTTAGAAAAATTTCAAGAACGCATCAAATTGCATTCATAAGAATTTTTTTTTATTGTGGCAGGAGGTCATTTAAAATTCATCACGGACTATCACAGAAATATTTTTGAATTATAGTGTCTTTAAACTTCTGTTTGACTTTATCTTAAAAGAATTTATGCACCGCATGAAAAAAAAAAATGCCCCAGCATGTACATGTGCATATTTGATGGGAATATTGTATTCTGGTAAATGTAGATAATTGTAGACAAATCCATCTGCTACAATAAACTGTTTCATTTCTTTATTCTCCTTTCCTTGTTCAAAATTGATAATTTCATCTGTACCAATTTTGAATACAAATTGATTTGATAAAAATATATTTAGTAATTAATTAGACGTTTGTAAACATTTCCTCCCCTCTTTCGGAACCATCAGGAAACGAAGAATAACATTTAGTTATACATAGTAAACTATAAAAATAACAGCTAAAATGTTGAGGTTAGCAATCAGTTTTGAAAACTAAAGAAAAGAAATTCTTTTAATCTCTTAAATTATTTTAGAGTTTCTTATTAGTGCAATACATTTACTCTGAGTAAGATTTGGACGGCAATCTGTAAGCCATAAGGTTATCTAATCCTACGTCGAACTAATCTAACCATCATCTATTGAAATTATCTATTTTATTCGTTCTATTGTATCACTCCGAGTGTAATAACTGAAATTATTACAGATAAGGAAGGAAAGGAAAGGACTTCATGGATTCTATGAAAGGAGTATGGATCTTTACTTTCAATGTCTTAAGAAAGAGGAGAGGGTTTTATTACAATTTTAGTTTTAAAAGGATAAAAAGTTTTAAGAATCAAATATGCTTCCTTTAATATTAGACCAACGATGTAACAAATGCTAATATTTAAAAAAAGAAATAAAAAGCAATTAGATTTTATATTAAATATTATCTAAAATTAATGCCAGGATTAAGAGTCAGATTTTCCCCTCTGGATTCTGATTAATTAGCACCATTTCACCTCACAAGTGTGCCAACCTTCTTTGCAGTCCCATATGAATCTTGATATATCGTCATCTTGACAGTTATAGTAAGGGAGGGGGTTAATAATAATAACCATCACTATATTCAAAGCTATACACTTTCCATAGGAAGAACTATCCATCATCGGAGGTAACTTAACCCCACAGCATTGCTATATTAAAGGAGTAGCAAGGACCCACTTATCTGTCTTGTGTTTTCGCATTCACCTACTCGTTGTGCTTCAGTTGAGGTAGCTTTGCATAATGAGAATCTCTCCTGGCAGCAACAACATGCCTCACAAATTTAAATAACTTGACTGCTGTGAAGGTTAATGTAGAAATTATGATCAAGGTAAAATAGTTCTCGTTACAAGAAGCCCAAGGACAAACTAAAACTAGTAACTAGCCCCCCCCCCCCCCTATTATTATAGTCCAGAGAGAAGCGAGAATTTGAATATTCAGTTGGGCGTCTTCTCATTCCCATGCTCGAAGTACCTTACTCTTTTCCCTGGAGTGAGCATTTTCTGTTCACTTCTTTCACACCACAAGATATCGCCATTCTAATCAGGAGGTTTGCATTTTGTTGTTCTCCAGAAGAATATTTTGAGGCTTCAGCTTCCTCCAATGTAAATATAAATGTATAGAAACATTTTCGCTTTATTTCAGTAATTAAAAACTAAATTAAATCTTCTTGTAGTTTTTATTGCTAATATTTAAGCGAAAAT
>JAPMOR010068493.1:234665-250160 GCA_026543865.1 Argiope aurantia | reverse complement strand
AACTGATAATTTAATTCTGAAATTGTTAAAATAGTGAAATATCATTGCAAATACAAAGCTTCAAAATTTCAAAATTCCTGCACATTAGTAAGTGAGTTAAAAACTGATTATAAATCGTATGCATACAAATCTGAAATGAATCCAAAGAATAAAAGTATTTCAAAAAGTCTTTTACCTTGTCAAAATCTAGCGAAGTCTGCATTTTTTTTTCCTTTGACTTCCATTAACTTTTAATATAATCATGCTAACTTGCATACAAACAAATATATTTAATAAAAAAATTAGCTGGAAGAAAGATGCGCATGTTTAAAAGCCTTTGTCATTATGATTCTTCCCATGCACAGTGAAACAAAAATTAAATAAAATACAGTATTGCAATTTTAGAGCAAGAAACAGTTGCTAAATTTTATTCATCTAGTCCATTGTGCTTTTCAGCTGTCTCGTTCATATATACACTAGAATAGATTGTTATAAATGAATGATTCGAAAAGAAATCCTCCCCTTTCGTTTTCACGACAAAATGCGTATGAATTTGCAGACAATTACAATATTTTCGCTATTCATATGTCGAGAAAGTAAACATATTCTGAATATTTGCGAATAAATGTGTTTTTCATTTCTGTCCGATTTATTTATTGACCTTAAAAGTCTGCATATTCTACTCTTTCTGATATCATTGAAGCACACACTATCATTGAAAATCGAGTGAAAGTGCCTTGCGAAATGCGATTGATATCAAATGACTTTTTGACCTAGAAATGCAAACTTGACATATCTCATGCTAAAAAAAGTAAAACTTTCCAAAAATAGGCTAGAAATTGTTTATTACAAATATTTCTGTTCGAACTTCAAAATGGCGCTACAATGGAATTACTTTTATCTTTTATTGTGCTCTTTAAGGACTTTTAAGGTTAATTTATTCGAAACTTAAATTATTAATTCAACCGAGAAATTCCAAAATATCGCATTGTGACGAAGTTCATTCGTATGACGTCAAAGAAACAAAACAAACACAATGCAACATCTTATATTTCCTTTCTTATAGATTTATGCTATGCTATAATGTTCAGCCCTTTTGCTGTTATAAGCAATGGATTTCGGAATGAAATTGGAGCGACGCAATGAACAAGTATCAAGTGAGCATGAATTGTCTCTTTGAACTGTATTTTTTACTTTTAATATTCAGGGAGGAATTGTAGCTTAAAAGAATTTGATTCTCCTGTCGATAGTACAGATCTGAAAATGAAAATAAACGCTTTCTTCAGAAATATGCGGTAAATGCATTTGTTACAAAACAATTGATAAAGATTGTATATTTTCGATAATGTTACGATTATTTATACAATTAATTTAATTATAAAAACGATTGTATATACTTTTGAAGAAAAAGAATACTTTTTTATAAAAAGAAAATGAAAAAAAAAATTGTAAATGAGTATTTTATTTGAATAAGTATTTTTTTGGTAGATATTAAGATATTTTTTATATATCCCCTCTCACCTCCAAGTTGTCAGAAAATATATTTAACTTCGCAGCTCTGTAAATTTGTCTTTGAAATGTATTCTAAAAATAAGTTGTGTAAAGAATGCCCATATTTTAACTTTCCATGAAAATTTCGGAAAAAAGATAATTTGATATTAAATGAAACTATTATTCAATTTTTTCTTCAAAAAATTTTCTAGTTAATCACTCCACGAGGAAAAAAAAGCAGAAAAGTCTTATTTGGAAAAATACATGTAACTCTTCTCAAGTTATAAAAAAAATGATGCATAGTAAATCTGAGTTACGTTTTCGCATTCGCATACGAATTCGCAACGAACACACACACAGTTATCAAGTATGTTATAAATTAAGTCCACTGAAACTGCGATTATATCTTGATATTATAGATTTGAAAAAAATATTTTAAAGGACAAATTTTAGAGGTTTTGTATTTAAGGAAATTTTTATATTTGTTTTTTCCCAAGTTGCACTTTTATTAGTTATTTCAATTATTTACTACTTTATTCACGATTATCTTTCTTTTGTTTTTATTAAATTGAGATAATTGAAGAGAGCATTTAGAAAGGAAAAAGAGAATTAGAAAAAGGCACTAGTCGAGGAAGAGATATGAATATTTTTGACATACATTTTCGAAAAACAATGTCCGGATGTCCTTCGTTGATTACTACCACTTTAAAACTGCTACCCTCCCTTCCAAAAAAAAAAAAAACTTTCTACCATTCTCCCTAATAAAGTTGTCTCCTACCAGTATAAAATTGTGGACATCAAGAAAGCCGTGAACACAATGAGTGGTGAGATTTTAATTTTCAGAGTTAAGCACATGAGCATTTTACTAAATTTCGTTTATCCGAATTGTTGCTTTTTTGAATTACAGCTTTTATTTTCATGAGAATGTACAGATGATTAATACTTTTATGGATTTGAAATAAAATTTAATATGGCTTTACACTTTAGACGTTCATTTAAATCTTTTTATTTATTGAGATCTTAACATTTTTTAGTTATCAAGTTCAAGTGCATTCGGATAGTCATACAGACGGACTTCTTGTGAACGGATTTCATTCAAAATTTGATATAAAAAATGCAAGTTTAGTGTAAAAAACACATAATAAATTCCATCAATCAAGCTTAAGGTATTTTTGAATGATTGCGTTTGGAGACAGATAGAATAATTCTAAATACATGTTTTCCGAAATCAGGGATGTTTGTAGAGTAAGAATTCGTTGAATTCCCGCGTTTCGGAATTTCTGGCGATTACACGACTTTTTCTCTGTAAACCAGAGTACAAAAATAAATAAAACTAATATCCAAGCAGTGAAAGGTCTTAGAATGCCTTTCTTGATTTGACACTGTTCTTATTCTTGAATGAATGATTCGAGTTGTCCAGGTTTTCATTTTACAGATATTTTGGACCGATCATCACATTTTCTTTTTCGAAATTTGTATGCAGGTTCATTAGAAGGGCAAATGCTGCTGGTTATCCTGAAATTGTGGTTTCTACTTAAAAGATGGTGGATGTAGCCATACTCTAAAAATGATGCAGTGGAAAAATTAAACTTCTATGGAAAAGTGCCAAGTGCCCAAAATAATGTTTTAATGCAATATAATGAAGAAAAAAAAATCGACTATACAATATTAGATTTCTTCTTCTAAGAAGACTGAATCCAAAATTTGATAACTATAAACTATTTAAGTGCTTATCCTACATTCTATATTTTTTAAATGAAGACTGATTCAATTTTGAGCTAGCGTTCTCTCATGAAATGAGTGAAAAAACAGACATTCATCTCATTGTAAAAATATTTGCAAAATTCTGTTCAGAAATACAATATATATATTTCATCAATAATATGCATCATATGTTTCATGAATTATATACATTATATGTTTTATCTACTAGCCATCTATTTATCTACACTGGTGTGCAAAACTTAAGCAACAGGTATGTTTTTTACCATAACTTCACGAGAAATCATCTGAGAGTCATGAAATTCAGAAATGAAATACAGCATTTTGTTCTGAAAGAATGACGAAAGCATAGTTGCGCAGAAAGCGATTCCCAACGCCAGTTGATTTGGAGAGAGGTCGGGACACGGTTTCATCCCAGTAACATCACGGAAAGAGACTGTTTCGGTGGTCCTGGAGTTGTCGTCTGGGGAGACATTATGATGAACGGGCGGACTGGGCTCCACGTTTTCGACAGAGGTTCTGTAACTGGAGATCGCTATTGTCAGGAGGTGATCCTTCCCCATGTGCGTCTGTTCCGAGGTGCCATTGGATCAGACTTCGTTTTTATGGATGACAATGTACGGCCACACAGGACTCATGCTGTTGAGGAGCTCCTGGAAAATGAAGATATCACTCAAATGGATTGGCCGGCGTGCTCTCCTGATTTAAATCCGATAGAACATGTGTGGGATGCTTTGGGGAGACGCCTTGCGGCACGATTACATCCTCCTGGGAACACCCGACAACTTAAACAGATGCTGATTGAGGAATGGGCACTCTTACCTCAAGAACTGTTGGACAATCTGGTGCTGAGTGTGGGGAGACGGTGCGAAGCAACCATTGCTGTAAGGGGAAGGCATATCCCATACTAAGGAACATCTGCTTGTTGTTCTTCCTCTTGGACAGACAATCATGTGTAACGATACTATGAGTTCAATAAAGCCTTTTTTTGTTTGATTCCATACTGTATGCATCGTATTCATTTCTGCGCAACGATGCTTTCGTCATTCTTTCAGAACAAAATGCTGTATCTCATTTCTGAATTTCATGTCTCTCAGATGATTTCTCGTGAAGTTATGGCAAAAAACATACCTGTTGCTTAAGTTTTGCACACCAGTGTATATATTATATGTTTCATCATTTATAAAAGCTATCTATTTCGATCCGTTTTTCCGTTACCATTTTCGCGTCCATACGGACAGAAGGACAGATTCCTGTAGACGGGTCTCGTGAAATCTACTTACAGTTAGTGTTAAGAAACCTTACACTGTATTTCATCCATCAAGTTCGTTCTCAACAGCTGTGAAATCATCAGAACGATAAAAAATATTTATTAAGATAACTGCAATTTTAAAATTATTTTTATCTACTACCCATTTTATCCATAAGTAATATAAATATTTAATTCCTAAACCAAGCATGATGCTTGTTGCGTTGCAAACGTATTAAATAGCCAGAATAATATAAACCCTTTTGTAATTTCGTCGATAAAAATTGATATAAATCTTGATGTGAGATTCAGTTGATAAAAGTATTTGAGCCTCGCTTCATCCCTCTACCATCCTATTTCCATCTTTTTTCAGTCAGCTTATTAGTACTCGCGAAAAAAGGAATATCAGTTAAGATTTACAGTAAATGAACTGGAACCTTTATCATGTTTATATGTAATAATTAATAATAATTGATCTCTCATAAAAATAGCCATATGCATACATTTTAGAAAATTATTCACGCCTTTTTTTTCTTTCTTCTCTTAAATGTCCCTCCTGACAAAAGAAAGTGAATATTTAGAAAACCCGACTTGTTTCTGTAGTTGCAATAAGCATATAAGTAATGCTGACAATGAGCAAAAGACGAGCAACTCATAGCAGACAATGAGATAAAACAAGTAAATAAATGAAATGAAACATTCCCAGAACAAAAGTGAGCTTTGGATGGGGTAAAGAGAGATAGATAGAGAGACAGAGAGAAAATGAAATAAAGAAAAAAATATTAGTTAACTTATCTCCAAGTCGAAATTGATCTGACTGCAGTTCTACTATCTCTAAATTCAAAGAACGAAAGGGTTGCTTTTGGTCTTCAGATAAATCATTCATTTGTGGACGATATGTGCGTCTTTGTGAGCTGTTAGCCGAACATCTCCGACCTACACTTCTCTTGAGTGTTGACTCATTTCTGTCTTTTTTTTCTTTTTTTTTTGCTCATTTCCATTTTTGTTATTATTTGACCTCTAAGAGTAAAAAGTAAGTAAAGAGTATCTGATTCTCAGAGTTGATTATTTATCTGCAAATTATATACTTTTTTTTAAAGAAAGAGCTTTTTAAATAATAATTTCAGAAGGTGTTTCAGTTCTACAGCCCTAGTGGAGAAACCGTGATTAGTTTGTTCCGTTTTTGAGTTATTGTGTTCACACATAACAAAAACGTGACTTTTGTTTCGAATGAAGGGAAGTTTAAAACGTGGGGATAAATAAAAGTCTGGCAGTCGAATTTTTTGAAAATTTCAAAAATTTTTCTTTTTAAGCTTCGTATATGAACAAAAAAGAAGTTAACAACTTAAAAATTTAAATTTTCAATTTTAAATATCAATTTCATTCTATTCATAGTATAAAAGTTAATTTTGTTATTCACAGTAGTTTTTTTCCTTTTAAGTTTGCGGGAGATGAAAATAGTTGTCAGCCAATCGGGTTGCATTCAACGAACATAATTTAATTTTTCTTTGCTTGAAATGGAAAAATCTAAAATGGAGAAAGAAAATTTCTTGTACTATAATTCCCTTATCCAGTTACTAAAAGTTAAAGTAGAAGCTCTTCCAAAAAATTAATGTATAAAAAAGCAGTTTATCTTATTATAACCTTAAAATTGGACAAAATGCGCGAGATAGATTTGATGCAACAATAAAATTAGTTTGAATTTCATTGCAACAGTTAATAGCATTGATTAAGATAACTTTTGAAAAAGAGTGTTGAAACTAGAGCAAGAAATTGTACGAAAATGAATAGACAATTTTGTATTTTAAAGTGGTTTAAAAATGATTTATAAGTAATGATATAGATGAGACAGAAAAGTCCGGATAGCAATGTCTACATTATTACATTTCAGAAGGATGTACAAACAGTTTGAAATGCGTTTGATTTTTGCTTTTTTTGTGGTCAATATTAAGAAGTAGAAATGACACAAGATGCGATTTGTATTTTGGAGTCTTTGTATTTTGAAAAAGGAGAAAGCAGCATCACAATACAATGTGCAGTTAGTTAAATTAGGTATAAGCAGTTACATTTGTTATCTGGCTTCTATTTCTCAAGAATGTGATATAAGTAAGTATACGAAATATTTTCCAAATACTATTCAAAGAAAAAATGAGATGACACTAAAAAGTGCATCTATCCCTACGCACTATCCCTATAACAGAATGCCGGCACGATTAGGATATAAATATAGAAATACCAACATTTTTTAAAAATATCTTACAAAAACAAAATTTGCCTCGAAGTATGATTTTTTGTGAATGCTATTTTATTACATATATACAATTTTTCTGTAGCTTTATTTACCTGACTTTAATTTTATTAGTTTTCACTATACGTTTCCAGCTGCCTAGCCAGATCTCGATTTTGGCGCTATTGAAATCACCAACCGAGTGTCCTTTCAAAAATAATAAATACATCAAGGAAAAACAAAACACATCGGAACAAAGGAACGTTGAAAAGAAGTGATGCAAGAGTAAAGACAAAAATCTCGCAAGCATCGAAGTGTATCTCGATACAAAAAGGGTACAAACAGATAAAAATATCATTCAAGAGATATGGATGCAGTTTTCTCTCAATTATTTATTGGAATTTTGCTACAGTTTTGTCATATATTTTGCTTCTTGCACCATCGAGAACAAAAATAAGATACTGGGAGATTATTGATGGTTTTCAAAAATACATATATTCTTTATAAATTGTGTAAAGAAATGTGGCACGAACATGTCAAAGTTATTTGTATGAACGATTTTGTTATTTCTTCTCCGAATAGTTCATAATTTCGGATCTTGTTTTCTTGAAAGAATTTATTGATGGAAATCAGATGAATATTGGAAACAAAATCAGTTATTTGGCAACCACATTCATTAAAATTGCAGTGAAAGAGATAACTAACTACCTATATTGAAATATTCTATTATAAATTAATTGATATCGAAATATGATAATACTTTCCTTCAATGGTCTATCTCCAAAAAATTTCATCCAAACCTTTCACGCCAATTGCTTAAATTAACGAGTGGATCCTATTTTATCTTTGCTTTTTCATGACTTATTTTTGATTCATTAATGGATTTAAGCAATGCTATTATATGCCTCCATTTTTTACTTTATAGAAATTGAATCTTGAACCCCTTACACTTTAACGCGCATGCGAGTCGCGAAACTAGAGCTTTTATTCCCTAAAGAATGTGTATTCCCTCTAAAGTTTTCAATTTGGCATTAGTTTTAATATTAAAGGCACACACACGTGCATGCAATGCACACACATTAGGTAAAAAAACAAAAAATAAGGTGGGAACACAGGCTGAAAGAAAATATATGAAATAGACAGCTTAAACGATTAGATAGTTTAGTCTGTTAAATTTTTGCTTTTTTGTTTAAAGTATGTACGAAAAGAAAATTCTGTAATCGTCAAAAAAAAAAAAAAAAAATGGTCGCCGAATTTCTAACCTTTAGCTCTGAGGAAAATGTTTTTTAAAAAAAATTAAATCTGTTTATTTGTGCACAAAATAATTTTACATCAGACAGCCAGGCAAAGAAATTTTCGTCCGTGGTCTTAGTGACAAAATTGTGTAAAAGTTTGAATGAAATCCGCTAGACGAAGTATACTTGTCTGTCCGTCAGTGTGTATCAGAAAACTCAGGAACGCAGTGGGGTACATGGATGGAATGTACTTTGTTTTTATTTTTTCGCTGAAATTGTAGATTTATATAAATTTTTTGATTAAATTCGTTACTGCGTCGATTGTCCGTTGGTATGTCTATTCGTGCGAAAATGGTCGTGATAACTGAAAAACGTAACAAGTTATTTCGATGAAATTTTGTAGGCCTTGAAACAAAATTTGTAAATCTGTAAGGAATTCTGGAATGAAAATTTCGGAAGGAAGAAGTCGGAAAAGTGTACTCGATTTTCTTCAATAATCGACGAAATTAAACACAAGGCATGATATACACGTTAGCCACAAAATTCCTGTTTGGCGGCACCTGCAGCCAAAATGAATGACCGAAATGAATCCACGTTTTATGCACAGACTGTGGAAGGCACGGGAAGATGAATTCCACAGAAAAAAAAATTAATACCAAAAGTTGCCGATATGGGAAATACTGGCGTTGCTATCACGTGCGAAAGAGGAAATATGCATATCGAGATGAATTATGTAAAATTCCTAGCAGCGCCATGAATTCTTGTAAAAAGGAAAGAGCAAACGACCTGTTAGCAGTTCGTTCTTGATTACTGATTTGTTCTTGACTGTTGTTCGTGATTGACTATTGATGCCGGCTTAATATGGGCCCTACCTTACCTCAGCGTGCTTTACTGGTAAAACTGTTCTATACTAGACAGTGTAATGGCGTGGCTGCTCTTAAGCAAACCTGCATGTCTTGAAACGGAACATAAGGCGGACTGTTCTAAACATCCAAAGCGACAGTTTACACGCAGCAGTGGAGAACGTTATACACCGTATGAGATATGTTGTACACAGGGAAAATCGGGATATTAAAAGTGTTCCACGGTGTCCATGGGATTTTAATACTGATGAAAAAAAGATAATTTTCTGCAAGTTTCAAAAATTTATTCATAATTGTACACCGACAACACCAGTACTTCCCCTGTCGGCAACTTTTGATACTTTTTAAAAATTTTTTTAAGGAATTTATCTTCCCATGCCTTTCACAGTCTGTACATGAAATGTGGTTTCATTCGTTTTAGCTGCAGATGCCGCCAAACAGGGAAAGTTATTTTATGGCCACCCTGTATTTTGGATTTTGAGTTCGAAAACTTGGATGAAAGGAAACTCGGACTACTGAATATTTCAGTTTTTAGAAATTTATTTTTAGGAATTTAAACGAAAAATTAGTTATTTTTCGCAAACACTGTTAATCTATTTCTCCACTATTTACCTTGGCAACTCAAAAATAGAACTGCTTCTTGAAATATTTTTAATTCTTTTTGATATAGAATCCTTGCTTGCTGTACTGCGATAAAAAAAATTTCAGAGAAACCAACGAAAATGTACAACTTTTGTTCTTCTTTACTTATGTAAAGCTCAATGAGTGTGTGTGTTGGCACTCTTCAGGTCAGACCGTTTGACCTACAGCTACCAAATTTGGTACATGTATACCTTGGAAGTCGGGAATGTGCACCTGGGGTCGCTTTTTTGAATTTTAACTAAAATTTTAGTAATTAATTAAAAACTAACTTTCCCGCCAAAAAAAGTCTTCATTTCCCCACCGCCAAATGAGCAAGGCTTCAGTTTTTTCTCCCACGGCTTAGGCTTAACATTTTTCGACCGATTATTTCAAACGATTCTGTTTATTTTCTTAATGCTTGAAGCATTTAAAATTAAACATTGTTAATGAATCGATCTTTCGGATTCATTCTGAAGTACTTTTGAAATAAAATAAAACAGAATAAAGGAAATTAAAAATGTCTAATCTGCATAGCGTTACCCCAACTGGCGTAGAAAAATTCACGCATTTGCGTTACCAACTGGCGTTGAAAATTCACGCATGTGCATTATGTTCTGATTGTTGACAACTATTTTCACCGGATGCGGACTTGGTTTAAATTATTTTTAGGTTAGTTGTATGTTTTGCATTATATTAATTGCAGATTAATCATTTTCACTTTAATTTAAAAGCATAAATTCTACGGGAGCTAACAAAAAAATTAGAGAGATACATATTACGTTATGACTGAAGACCTTTATAATATTATGAGTGAATTATATGACTATCAAAATTTGAAGTATTAAAATATTTTGATGAAGAAGCTATTAAAAAGTCGGAATTACATAAAATATTTAATTATTAAAATTTTAACGAGTATTAAGATTGGCGAACCGGCTGGTCACCAAAGGCGGCTAGTTTCTAATAAAGTCAGAAGGCTTTTAATAATTCTGAAGGATAAATAATTTTAAACTTACATTTCTAACCATAATCTACAAGAGCATTCTCTTCCTCACTTTCTCGTATTCTTTGAAAATACGAACATTTTATATTTTTCTATGACATGTAGTAATAAAACCGAGTACGCATTGTGGTATGTACTTCTCTTCATAGGCGAATTTATTTAAAGTCTATCATAATTCTGTAATTTTGGATCAGCGAACATATTCCCAATTCCATCTTTATAGCTCAATGTTTTTTTTTATTATTACTGTTCTCACATTCTTATGGATTAACAAAAAAACAGTTACCTCCATTGACGCATTTAGTTTTAAAATTATCTATAAATATCAACAATTTTGGTGAACGATTACTTACCAAGATTTACCGAGCTAGCTCGCTATTCTTAATTTATTGTAATCGACTGCAGACGCACGGACAGATAGACTGAATTTCGTTAAGGGGATAGTAAACTTTGAAATAAGTAAGGCAAAATGATAAATATATGAGATGTTCTTTTTAATGTTTTATCAAGAAAATATATGCTTATATTCGACTAAATGATATTATATAATGTATTGTTCAATAAAAGGAGTATTTGAAGGGTTTAGAGGAATAAATATATTTTAAGTGACTTTCCTCAAAGCATTGTTTTAGTTAGATTGAAATGCCTTTCAAATGTTTCAGACGTTTTAATTTTTGAAGACATCGATTAGACATTAAAGAAATATAAAACTGTATATTAACATTTTATATTCGAGTTCTTTTAGAAAATTAAAAATCAATTTTAGTCCTGCAAAACACAAAATTCTTTTAAAAATTCAATGCGTGAGCACAAAAATATTTCGAAGCAATTAACCTTTAATTGGAATCACTAAATCATTCCTAGTTTTGTTTCAAACAAATTTATATAGCATAATAAAGAGGAAAAAAAATTAAAAATTAATATTTTAAAGTGACACAGTATTAGAAAAATCATCAAAAAATCGAATTTATTTTATTGGCTTATATGATAAGTTGAATCTTTCTGAATGTGTCTGCAAAATGTTAGAGCTGTAGCTATATTTTTTATTAAGTTAATGAAAAATTTTTGATGCATGACAGGAGAGTAAACAATGTTGCCACGCCCACTTTTCAGATTCAAACACCTGTAAAAAAAGCTCATTTGGCAAAAATATTGCCAATTTACCAAAGGCTTGCATCAAATGAGCTATTAGAGCGATGCATTTGGTGCATGACACAAAACTCCAGTGAGACTCACCACATTGTCATTTTGAGTAAATGCTCAAAAATTACAGCTGCATCGATCAAACAGAACAGCAGAATAGCAGAAATAGCAAGCAGAATAATAAAAATGTGCATTTGATATTCATATTAATTTTTTTGAAGGTGTTATGATAAAAATTTGTGAAATTTTGATTTTTCTTTAGTTTTTCTTTATGTTTTCAATATACAAATATATTATTTTGTTTCAGTAAATTTTTGCCTTTTTTTTAACTTTAAACAATTTAGAATAACTTAAATCATATTTTATAAAATTTACAGAGAAATTGGATAGATTTCATTTGATGATTTAAATGAATAAAAACTTTAAATGGATGTTGTGTTTTTGCTTATATGTTACATTTCGAAAGCCTAAGGCTTTCTTAAAAATGGGGACAGGGATGTGAAATGCTGGTGAATGTTCAGAAATATATGTTTTATAAAACTTAGTATGGAATTAGCTTTAATGTGTGTAGTAATTTTTTTTAAAAATGTCCAAAGTCAGAAGTTCTGCCTTTTTCAGATTTTTTTTTTGTGTTTTTTAATATAAAAAAAATTGTAAAAAATTCAATACTGTTGACAGGAGGAAATACATACTTTTATGTAGCATACTAATAGCTACCTGGAATAAAATTAGAGAAAAATATTCATATTTAAAAAAACTTAGAATTTTAAAAAAGCTCAAAAAATTTTAAAAAATTAAATTTTTAAAAATAACTGTTAAATTATTTTAAACAAAATTTTTGGGGAGTGTTATAGAATACTATTTATCATAAAATGAAAGTAAAATATAATTTTAAACATTAAAATTAAAAAGAATAATTTTTAAGGTACCGTGTCGATTTAAATTTTTGGAAAATTCTTTATTTTTAACTTAAAAAATTATATAGTTCACTTTAAAAAGTTTTTTAAAGTTATTTTATATTATAATATATATACATAAAAAATTCCATTAATCTAAGTGAATAATTATTAAAGATGCCTAATAGAATCCATCATCCTCTTAAGTATATTTTGTTCTGCAGTTGATCGGAAACTACGATTTTAGTTTTAAGATAGGGTCCATCTAGATTATTGTGTTTTTGAGTTATCGTTTCAGACTGATGACAGCACATATTCAAAAAATAATTTTCTTCTGATTTAAGTGGAAATTGTTTTCTGATTCAAAAGCTCATAATACTTTCTCTTTCCATATTTAGCGAAGAAGAGATAGTAAACAAACTCTATAGATATCTCTTTTTTGCCATTTCCTTTCACGAATTCTTCCAGCGAATTTACTTATAAAATTACAAGTACTTTAACTTTTATAAGAACTGGCTGAGTATTTTGACAAAAGTATGGAAATCCCCCGAGTTATACAGAGATATAAACAAACTTGTTTTCATTAAGTGAGTTTACAAATGCTTTTTATTGACTTTGTCATACTGATGTATTTTTGGACCCGGCTCCATTTCCACTTGATTCATCGGATCACCGAAGAAGATTCATGCATAAATCCATCCATTCTACGGCTTAAAAAAAATCTCGTGCCTTTATCGAATATCCGTCATCTCAATGAGGGAAGCACGAGATACTTTCCTTTGTGAATAATTTTATCCAACTGGTTCGTTTTATTTTCCAAACTCAACCGAAATAATTCAAACTAAAAGATTTTAAAACTGAAAAGAATGTGGAGGATTTTCAAAAGATTCTATTTTATCCAGAAAATCAAAGGATGTTGAAGATGGAATGAAAAGATCTTGCCTCGCTTCTTTTGTTGACGTTCTCTTGTGAATATTAAGTTATTTTAGATTTTAAATAGGTTCTTTATACTTTTGAATTTATCCTCCAGAGCACTGCTTTCTTTATTTAGAACGGCACGTTATAAAAAATAATTTCTTGAGAAAATTCTTTTCTTTGTGAACTGTTAGAAACGGGTGCATTGAAAAACTGTATTAAAACGTGAAATTTCCGGGATTTAAAGTGATATTGCTCCATCAGATGTTCCAGTTTCCTTCGCATGTTTCGTAGAATTAAAAAGGATAAGCGGGTAAGTTTCTGTGGAATGATAATGCCTTAACATCCTGATATCATGATTCGAAACAATACATGTACTATATTGGGATCTATCAGTAATTGTGAACCATGTTTAAAATAATGAAACCAAATTGACAAACGTCGAACAAGTCAAGACAGTGAAAAACAAGAATGATACCTGTTTGGATTAAAAATGAAATATTTTTGGAAAACTGCAGATACAGGCACAAAGTTCCCTTATCTCTGTTTCCATTGTTTCAAATTTGCTGGCTGCGGCTTTACTATAGAAGGCACTTTTACCTACTCATGCATGAAACACGTAAACAGAAAACTTAAAATTCTACCTTAAGAATTCGACGAGTTTTCACATTTCGTGCGTTTTTAAGTCTGGAAAGCTTATTTTAGGAATCTGTCTGTGGACGCGACTCTTCAAATACAGGAAGAGTTAGCCTAGAGAAATTTTACACCGAAATTATAGATCAATAGGATTAAATTAGTAAAGAGGGAACGGCTCCTCTAGGCTTATTAATTTTTATTTATGATCTTAAACCCTTATTGTAGACATTATTTGTTTTAAAAAAATTGCGCCTATTGCTTCTGGTAGAAACTTGAGATTTTACTCCGCAGTGTCGTGATCACCAGCGATCAAAGAAGAAAGTTCTTCACGCGTTCTTTGTCAGAATGGGCCATTTCTTTAACCCTTCACTGGGGAGAGGCAGTATCTCAGACCGTTAAGTATGGACTTTCTATCACCCCTATTTTTAGCTCAGCTGAATGGATTAACCCTGTAGCTTCTAATTTCATAACCTTCATTACATGTGCACTTTTCCAACCGGTTTCAGAACATGCTTAAAAAAAAAATTTTTTTTTTAATATTTCAGCTTTTTTGCGTGACGTCTGTGAGATTGCACTCCCTTTTAGTGTTCCAGTATTATAGAAAGCTTAGTAGATGGCTCTAAAACTTAGTTCTCAAAATATCATCCAACCTACTGATCCTCGCAATGAAGCAGACGCTTTTAAATGAAGCAGAAAGTGATTTTAGTGATGTACAGAAGAGTTTTTTCAATGAAAGTTCACATTCGACTGATTCTGACATGTATGTTCAAATATAATTAATTTTTCTTGTGATAATGTATTTTGAAAAATTTCTAAAATATATACCAAGAGAAATATCTACAGAATTTTCATGCTGATTTTTTTACTAATACTTAACCTATATGTTTAAAATACCTTCGAAAACTGTGCTACGATTGTTCACAAGTTTCTGCGTAGAAATGGTAAAAAAAAAAGGTCCATTTTACCCATTGTCATTCTTCTTTATTTTTCATATAATTTTTGAATTTTCCATTATATTTTTCTATATACTTTTGTATACTGAAAAAATATGATTTAAAAAGCAAAAAAGTAATATGTTTTTTCAAGAATATTATTTGTTGTAACATGTAATTTGAGGAGAAAATGTATGTTCCAACGCAATTCTTTTTTAAAATGATAATATATTTTGAAAAATTTCTAAAACATATTTATATATCAAGAAAAATATGTGTAGAATACATTGACTGATTTTAATACTAATACTTTCATTAGAAAATTTAATTTAAGTTTAAATAATCTTCCTAGTTAAGTCCTAAATTTTTACCTTCCCAATTAAGGGTTAAACACTTCCCTTCTGTTTTGATTTTCAGTTTCTTTTAGAGTTGTTTTATAGTAAAAGTTGAGAATGAGTAGAAACTTGTGTAAAGTTTCCATATCTTACTTGATAAAACGAATTAAATATACCTTCTACCATCCTTCATCTCACCATTTTATATATATATATATATATATATATATATATATATATATATATAT
>JAPMOR010068493.1:203385-224665 GCA_026543865.1 Argiope aurantia | reverse complement strand
CTTTAGTATTTTTTTCAATGCCTTTTCAACTCTTTAATAACAAAAATAAATAAATAGAACGTTTTTTCTCTGAAGTTGATTTTCTTTACAAAGCGCTGACAGTTTACCATAACTAGTGTCAGTTTCAAAAATCAAATAATTCAATTCTGTAAAGCAGTACATAAAAACGTAAGAGGTGATTTGTTCTAATTTTATGCTTCGTAAAGGCGAACAGCCCTGTGGTGCCAAGGAAACAAGAAGGAAACGCGATCGATTTCGGTTAAGTGAGTGGCTTTACTTCACTAATTGATGAGGAATTAATATTTGTTCACCTGACTCAAATCGCATTTCGTTTCTCGTTTCACGTCATTTCCCAAAGGATGAAAGCTTATTTGTGTGTTTCGGAAGTCACATCAGACCCAGACGCTTGCACTGTCAACAAAGAGATACTCGGGTTTTTGCGCTCTCAATTTCACTATATTTTGGACAGGTAATTAATATATTTAAGAAGTCTCGTGTAATGTGTTAGGAAGTGCTAGCCGCCTTGAGTGATTAACTTGTTTACACCTAATATTTCTCTGTTTAATTTTAACTGGTTTATCTACAGCTTTGTTATTTTTTTGTCGGCATAGATCTTTATCTGTCATTTTTTTATATCTCGTATGTGAAGGTATTTGAAAGTAATGTAAGCACTCTTATTTGAAACAAATTGTAAGTAGCAAACAAGCATTATATAGTAATAACAAAAAGATAAAGAATGCAAGTGGTTATAAGTGATGTCTTCTTTACATTTTTAAAAGAATTTTGTTTCCATTTTTTATTTTTGCTTTCAAATTTAGAATTTAGAGGAACAACTTTATTGAAAATCATTCAGCCATTTTCCTATTTTTCTTAAGGATTACATTTTTAATGATTAAGCAAAAGAATTAAAGGTTGATTAAAGCCCATAATTTCCTTTTTTTAATGAAGAGATCTTATACATATAATTCAATTTCAAACAATTTAAATTGAAAAAATACCCCCCCCCCAAATCAAGAACTTTTTAAAATTTAATTTAAAAAACTCAAACGAGCAAAAGGTTTTCATGATTTAAGACAGAATAAAGATCTAAAACAAATCCTAAATTTCAAAGGAATTGAAGGACTAACACCTATTATTGTCCTTATTCCTCTAGACCTAATTTTATGAAATTTCATGCAAGAACCATAAATGTTTTCAAAAAATTCGTTTCACATTATTGAAGGACATAAAAAAATCTTATGAGGCTTAACAGTGAAGAACATTATTTCATTTCGGTTTCAAGAAAAAAAGGACTGCTTTAGGAGATCAAAATGAGAACGGGTTTTCTGATAATCAAGCTCAAGCAGAATTTCTCATCTCCAGGAATGGCTATTGGATACCAATTCAACTGAGCACGCTGATGTAATATCTCCTCAGTTCCCTTTTTCAGTTGAAATTTTAATTACCGCTCATGGTGGCCGTATCCCTCACTCAAAGAAACCTTTATACAACATAAAGTGTTTTAATTGCTGAAAAATTCAACATCAAAATTTCGATGTCAACAAAAAACATCGCATTGATAGAAAAATGAAAATTCAATAAATGATCACTTCCAGCTCTTTCATAGACTGAAAGCACTTTTCTTTTACACAAAACCGCTTTTATTCACACTTTAATGACTACTTAATACAGATTAGCACTTTATAAATATTATTTTTTCTGTACTATTCTGTACGTTTCAAAAGATGTACTGCATAAAAGATTACTTTATTACAGAAAAAGATTTAAAATATCGTACATGGATCAATGTATATCAGTTATTGATACGTGTTCGACACGTAGGAATATTTTACCAAACGTCTTTTGTGCCTCTTTGAAAGATAAATCATTCCACATTTTATTTGAGATAATTATTTTAAAAAAAAAATAGGCTCGATAATCGGTCATTTACAATAGCTTCTAAAGAGCTTCCACACACACACACAACCCCCCCCTCTTACACACACATTATTCATTAAAACTGTATTTGCGAATCACTAATATAGCTAAACATGAAACATTTCTTATCGTATACGTATTTGAGAAAGTTGGGGGAGGGGAACCTGCAAATGGCTGCAGTTTCGCACAGAAAGGTATAGTATTAGTATTACTAAGTCAATGCAATTTCACTCCCATTGATAATCTGTTAATTCTCCAATCGCTGTGTAGATCGTTTTACTCCTTTGTTCTGTCGAATCACATGTGTGATGAATCGAACAGTCGGAGATGCTGAATCGTAAGAAAGTTTGCAAAAAGACGAAAAGACAAAGAGTGAATGAATTGGCGGACAAGTCTTATCTGGCATTGACATGAAGAGAGAGAAAAGCACTCTTTGTTTTGTTTTTTTCCTTTAAAATATAATATGGAAAAGTTATTTGTCTTATCTTATGCTGGAGCTTAACAGCTTGAATGCTAGAAGACGCTCTGACTTTCCTCTTAAGAGGATACAAGATACTATCTACTCAATTAACCCTCGTTGCTGGATCCTTGGTGAGCAGCATCCAATGGACTCTGTTATCTGGAAGCGCAGTTCATTTAAATAAAGAAGTGACTTTTTTCTGCTGGTATCAGATTCTTATTCATTGTTAAAGATGAATACATATCTTTTATCAAATAGTTTATATACTTAATTTGCATTACTTAAGTCTGTTACGGTGTTGAAATATTTTGAATTTCGAAGTGGTTGCTTTGTGGAAACAGTAATAATTCATTGCATTTCTCAGTTTCTGTTTTCAAGCAACTCCGCCATTCAAATATAAATTGTATGAGGTTATAAAAGAATGTTGATTAACAATGAACATCAATATCCTAGACACTGTTTAAGTCTGTGGGCGAGAAAACATTCTTGATGATCTATCAGTAAAGGTTTCATTGATCAAAGATTTCACGGATAAATTATGCATGGAAACTTAAGCAAAATTATTTACTTACTTTTCGTGCTCGGAGTCCCTCATCTCTAACATCTGTTAATGGGCCAATTTTACACTTTTAATTTAGTACTTCAAGGATTAAGGGCAACAGTATTGCATCAAATCAGCGTATAAACTGTGAAATTTAAATTTCCATTGCAGCAAATTAAAAACTCAATTATTTTCAAAACCCAATCTTTTCAAAAGCAAACTAATCTTACCAAATTTTTAAATTTTTGTAATTGATAATAGAGTAATTTTGTGAAACTATAAACAAAAATATAAATTAAATTCATAAAATTTTGAAAATAATTATACTTTTAGTTTTTATCCAACTTATATCCAAATGTGTGCATATGTTTTAATATCAAATTTCTAAATTACTGAAAAATTTATCTTGGCAATTAGTACATTATTATTGGGCTATGTTAATTTCTTTATTATCGTACTGGCATATTTCCATCATGTTAATGAATAAGTATTATGAAGTTCGAAAGAGCGACCAAATTATTCTCAGCTATATCAATTTTTCCCTCTGATATAAATTTTTCACTTTCTCAGCGATTTCAATTTTTCATCCAAGATTTCTTTAAATGGGGTCAATAGGATTAGAATAGGATAAAATCATCCAGGTGTGTAAAGATTTGTAAGTTCCATCGTGCTCTTTGGCACTTAGAATAAATGAAACTGAAGGAAGAACTGACACTATCTAAGATTCTCAGGATGAGATTAAAATAACAGAGGCGGCGGCAGAGATTTGCCTACGGGGAGCCAAGACAAATCCGACAGGGGGGAGCAAGCACAATATCTCTAATTTTGCTTCAAAATAACTCATAATTAATTTTACATTTAATTAAAGAAAAAAGTATTATTAAACTTCTTTTTTATTCAGATACTGACCCTTTCTTTTATTGTTAAAAATTCGCAAAGATATTTGTAAAAAAAAATTTTGTTCGTTGTTCGTTTCTTTTACTGACTGTCAAAATATCACTAATATTTGAGCCTATTTTTTATGAGACTCTTGAGATTTAATTGCATTGAAATCTAATTTTAGAAAAAAATATGATTGCATTTTATTCTAGGTTGTAGTATATAGATAAGAACATAAATTGCGCCAGAATGACGTGTCATTCTAAATGAACAAATGCATGTTCTTATCGTGAAATGTATATAAAATGAATGTTGAAAGAAAAGGTTTTATAAAAGAAATTTTTTTAGAAATCTAGAATAATAAATAAAAAATATTCCATGTTTTCTCCAAAAATAGATTTTTCAGTGTAGTTCCCTACCTAAAATATTTGTTAAGTAAGGATTACAAGAACGAGCAAAGGTGTTTCGAATCCGAGGAGAATAAATACGCGTGCTCAACAAAAATTTACTATAGATCGGACACGAACAATATAGAATGCTGAAAAGATACAATGTTGTAGTTTCTTAAGAAGGCTGGAGAAAATATTTTCTAAATTTATGTATAAACTTACTATTTTATGTAAAATATGAAAAATATTCTTATGAAAAATGGACTGCTTAAACGTTAGATCCCCCATGCATTTATTTTTCAATATATATTTAGGCTTAAAAACCAATGCATTTTATTAAAAAACAATTAGATCTTGAATATGAATTCCCCTATCTTCATTTTTAGGCACGATTTCTATGGTTAAGTACATTTTTAATTCGAAGTTATTGCAAACTAACATTCCACCCAAAAAGTTGCATGCATTAGGTTTTCTTAACCCCTTCATATACAATGGCGAATCTGACTCGCTTATGGAATTATTGAATTTTAAATTTTAAATCTGAAATTAAGTGAAAGCATTAAGAAATTTTAAATGCAAAAATCCCTTGAAAATGCATCATTACCTCAAATGCCCTTATATTATTCTAGGGATTAAAATAGCAGTAATTGTCCGAAATAAGATCTGCCATCTTATTAGGAAGTGAAATAAGTTCGTATGTCAAGGGGTTAATGTGTTATTTATAAATATGCTAAAAATAACTATTTTAATCATCTTTTTGTCAAGATATCTTTATTCAAAGTCTATTAAAAATTTAGAAGCATCTGAAATTATAGAGTTTTTGCCGCGAATAGTAATTGAAAGTAAAAAATAATATATAAACGATACGTTCCCGATTACATAATCATAATATTGAATGGAGAGTCTGAAGCTAGGTTGTAATTTATTTATTTAACAAATTGCAAACTTGGGTAAACTCTTTTAGTGTAGCTAAAAAGCTATCAAACCACAAATATTTATTTATTTTTGTCGTCAACTGCAGTCAGCAATATTTATTTAGTATAATAATTGTAGCCTGATAAATTAGATTGCAAAAGAAAACATATTTTACTGTTGAATAAATAAAATTTACAATTATACAATTTACTTATTTCAATGATTTATAATGAATTCACATAATGTGGCTACAGCAAAACAACTCTTTTTAGCATGCATATTCACAAGAGTGTCAAAAGAAAAGAGCGTTTTATTAAATTTAGTTTAACCATTAACTATATTTTAGTCAGACTACTCTCATAGTGAAATGAATAAAATAAATTTATCAATTGGTTACTGAAGAAGTAATAATTATATAAATAAGATGACGATAAGTTTTAGAACTTGAATTTGAATGATGAATGATGGAAAACAATTCTATCGTCTTATTCGTGAATAATATAAAAGCAACAAATTCTCTAATAATTCCCCTGGAGGTAATCGAAGTGATGAAAACAATTTTTTCCCATAATCTATGATAAAATCTTATCCGAAGGACAAAGATTAGTCAGGAAAAATGTGACGTCTTATTCATTGGGCAGCTTATTAATTATTCTACTAAATTAAGTATAAATTAAATGCTGAATGAACATTATAATAAAATGACTGAGAATTTGGACTCGTCTACAACCATTCACATTGAATTCTCAGTCGACCGATCAAAATTTTTTGGCAAAATTGGACATATCTTATGTCTTATTCACATGTCGTCTTGTCGGTTATATTGCCAAAAGTAGTGCAAATTAATATCTTGATGAACGACATTTGAATCAAATGTCTGAAAATCTGTGGATATAGTCTTCGACATTCATCACATTCAGTTCATAGTCGGTCGCCTAAAAGTTGCCGGCAGAATGCGATATCTTATTCACATGTCTGATATAGTGCCAAATCTAGTGTAAATTATAAGGTAAATGAACGACATTTCAATCAAATGTCTGAAAATCTCCAGATTTAATGTCTTCGGCATTCACCGTATTGAGTTCATAGTTGGCCGACCAAAAATTGCCCACAAAGTGAGAATATCACTTTGTCGATATCTTATTCACTAGTAACCTTTTCGGTTATATTACCAAAAGTAGTACGAATTATAAGCTTAATGAACGACATTTGAATCAGATGTCTGAAAATCTGCGAACTTAACATCTTCGACATCCATTGCATTCAGTTCTTAGTTCGGTCTATCAAAAATTATCCGCAAAATACGGTATATTATTGGCCTACCGCCCTATTGATTATTTTGCCGAATATAGTCAAATTACTTTAACCGTTACTTGGGATACTTCGACTTTTACAATAAACTAAGGTGGATTTTAAATAATCATATTCGATAATGCACTACTCTCTACAACCGTCCTACAATGGTGAACACTTTTGCCGACGAAACTCTCAATCTCTCGTCGACGGAGGGGAGGGCAAGAGGCTGCCGACAGGGGGGCAATTGCCCCCTTTGCCCCCCTGCTACCGCCGCCTCTGTAAAATAAGTTTGTCATTCTTCAAAATGAGTTATAATATTTGGTACTCCAGTTTCTTTCATTCAAAAATGCATTCTTCTTTTAAATATCTCATGGTATAGGTCAGATTTTTATTCTTTTTTCGCTCTATTACTTTTGAATTTATTGTTTATTTTCTTTCCCTTATTGATTTAAGGAAAATTTGTACTGCTGGAATTCTGCTTGTAATATTTATTGTATGACACTTAGTTAACTTCGATGAAACAAAGTATCTTAAAGTCAATAAATATGAATTAAAAATTGTAGATACCGAATCTTAAAACATTAATCAAACATATTAAAAATTTGAAATTTGCTGATATTTAATTTTATAATATTAAAAAACGCATATTAAAAATATCAGGATATATTAAAAATTATTCGTGAATTTTATTATACTCAATAAAAAAGTAGTGGACTGTAGCGTTTTGAAACAGTTTATTGTGAAACTCAACAAATATATGCTAATGAAATTATTAGAGCATTAAAATGTTGCTACATTGAATCAAGGTGGTCGCTGAAAGCGGCAAGAGAAAAATTAGATAGGCAAATATTGATAATTCAGTTGCCCAAAAAGTATTTTCGTCTTTATTTCTCTAAAAAATTTAATAACCCCTAAAATTTAAATTAACTTAACTATTTTTAATTTTACCGCTAATAAATATTATCTTAGTAAATACATTGTCTACTTTAAGGAATTCATTTTATTTCTGCATTGACAAAATGCATCTAATCTATGTGGAATAAAGTTTGATTTCGAATCTTAGTTTTCACATCTTCGTGGTACCTTTCAGATTTTGACTTCAGCTTAGAAGACACCTTGTGGGTTGAGAATAATTGAGACTAAATTTTCGATGAAAAAAAAATCCTCCTCAGACTACATGTGGAGCTTTCATTATTTGCTTTTCTTTCGCCTACCACACCACAAAGTTCAAATAAACTGTTTCATGGAATTTGCCCTCTAAAATTACTCTTCAATGCAAATACAATACTCCCACATTATCTTATCTCCTCTCACAGCATCGGCAGCTTTTTTCACATCATCCTACATCATTTTTCGAACTTGCGTGTTCAAATATTCTGTGCGAGAAAAACTAACATCCGAAAAACAAAACCAATGCGAAACCTCACAAAGTTGACGGTCAGCCGTATTTAAACAAGTTTCGAATACAGAAAGAGGTCAAAACAGCGGAAAGAAGCAAACTAATTGCGCCATTGAGTGAAGAACAGAATTTGGGTCAGAAGTCGAACCCTCGCTGATAATTGAACAACCTATTTTCCTACAGTTTGACACTTGCAAATGGTAATTATCCTCCGGAGAGGACGTTTACCTTTAGGGACAACAAGTGGTCGCCTTGTTTGACGGATTTGGCGAAAACCGTATAGGGACTTGCACGGATTGGCTCACTTGGAAGTCAAGAACAGCGGAAGAGTGTAATAGAAATTTGATACGTGCTTTCTAATTGAAAGCGGTGATTGATATCCGTGATTTTCTCTTACTGGTCATTAATGACCTATCCTTTAAAGGAAAAAGCTAAATGAAAAAAAGAATATTTATTCACAATTTATTATTTCAGATCAAATATTTTTGTGCGAACTTGACATCTAAATGCACAATAATTCATATTTGTATCATCATCATTTGAGATTTTTGCAATTGATCTCTACTTATAATAAAGATGAATGAGTGCATGCGTTGACGTTCTGCAGGCTAGACGGCTTATCTTTTCAATTATATAATTTTTTCGCCGTTGGACTTTTTTCTATTTTTAATTAATTAAAAAAATTTCATTTATATTTTCCAAAAATATATTTAATATTTATTTATAATACGGACGAATGTGTGCGTCTGTGTACGCTTTGGCGCTCTATAAAGTAGACCGTATGAACTTAAGCTACCAAATTTTTGGCTCATATATACTTTGTAGGAGGGAAATGTATAGCTACATGTAAGATTCTTGAAATTTTGATTAAGATTTTAGTTAATTGAAAATTAAGCAAAATGTTGGCACTTTACAGCGATAACTTCCAAAAATAATTGATAATTATCATCTAATCCGCTTTACAATGTTGATGTTAACCGCAATATTAGAGCGCGAAGTTGATTGCAGTGTTTGATAATTGTCAGAATCTTATGTCGAACGAAATGCATAAATATCTGGTAATCAACTCTTTGAATTTCCTCATTGAAGCCTAATTAACAAGCAGAATAAAAATCAATTAAGATTAAAAGCTTTTTTTAAAAAAAATTCTGTATTTCTTTTTCAGAAGCGCATCTGAATAAAACTGTATACTTGCAGTTAAGACGGTTTGCAAAAGCGACAACTTTTGTGTAGCCATTTCCTAGGTATTATTTTCTACTAACTCTCCTACTCTAGCTATTAATTCTATTTTCTATTTCTGTCTCGTAAATATACTGCGCATTAAAGTGACAAAGTAAGCCCAAAATAGATAAAGTTTGTCTGCAGTTTTCCCTCAAGTGCTTGTTTGGTTGACGTTCTGATATTCTGCACTCACTTTACGACATTACAGTTCCTTACGCTCCTCTCAAGCATTGTTACGCTTTCGTACATGAAAAATACAAAGACATACATTTTTATCAAAATTACTTTTTGAAAGCCCTTTCATTAGTGCAGAATTTTTCATTCTAATTATCTTCTTCCTTTTTCACGTTTGTTTATTCGCCTTATTATAAATGGAATCTAAAAAATAAAATTTTCTAAAATTCACTACCAGGTATTTCTATTTAATATTTTATGTTCTTAAAATAATGAATTATTTTAATGAGTTAATCATTAACTAATCATAGCATCCGTGGAATATGAAAAAAATATATATATATTATCATCGAAAATATACGATCGCACAAAATTTCAAAACTCTAACACGGCAACAAATTATATTAAATGGATTCTGTTTTTAAAAACAAGTCAAGTGAACAAAGATGAAACAAAGCATTGCAATATTTAAAGAAATTATCTTGCCATTTTGATGAATATTCATATTTTTAATTCTCTTTGAGTCACGGTAAGCCAATTTTTGATTTTTTTTGTCGATATCTTTGTTTGTAAATTCGCTCATTATGAAAAGGAGTAAACAAGACAAATGAAAATTAGTACTCAGATTTTATACTAACACTGTATAAATATATCAAATTCTAAATTGATAAACGTGAAATCCATTTATTTCTCCGTCCATGTTTTTGTGACCACGATAGATTAGATACATGACCAGCTAAATGAATGACATTTTTCATTTGCTTTTATAGCACAAATTGTAGATCTGTGGAGTCGTTAAAAGATTCAGTAAAAAAGTGGGTCGTAGGTCCGAACCCCACGTTGGGCGCCAGTTTAGGTGATCGTTAAGGGGTTCAATAAAAAAGTTCGGTTTAGTGTAACAGCAATTTATTTACAAGTTACGTTACACACAGACAATTTACATACAAAAGTTTAGAATAATTTTAAGATATATAAGAGCATAAATCAAATCATGCAGCACGGGAAGAAAATTAGCCTCATAAAAAATATTTTTCAACATTTCTCAACTTAGCTCGATGGAGTAAAATGTGATACTTTCTTTCCTTTCAGAGAAATATGCTGCTTCGAAGGCGTAAAAATTTAATGGTATTGTTCGCACGTACTTTTTCTTCTGTCGGTGTGTGTGTGTGTGTTTTCTCGTAGTTGATATTATACATACGAAATGTGTACGTGAGCAAACAAAGAAACATCTCGAATTGGACCAGAAAAAGAAAATCTTTTTATATTTCAATTTATTTTGTTTTCATTTATTTGTATGTATACAAGCGTAATAGAAAAACAAATTTGGGGCATATAGATTGAGTGAAATCTATATGTCTATATAGCTCTAATATAAATGGCCAGCACTCGCTCTTATTAGATAATGACAAATGGCGACACTCATTCCAACAAATAATTACATGAATTTTTCAATCTGCTTAATTGTATGTTAATTCATTGCATCCTTAATTGCTGAAACTGCAAAATATTATTAGAAACGATCTGAATATAGTTCACCCAAGCTATTTTCACTAAGAGAAAAAAATATGTAAAAAAAAATCAAAAAGTATGCTTCAAACATTGCTTAATCTAGCATGGAAATATGTTTAATAAATTAACGATGATTCATATTTGGACTTTGATGACCATTCTTCCAAAACTGTTATCTCACAAAAATCATTGTTGTATTGCATTAACTTAAAATTCAAAAATTACCTTTTTAATGCTAACTGTTTCATTTCTGCATAACGTTTTAAACATATTGTGGGAAATAATTCTTAAAAACGGAATGAATGGCTTCTATCAATAATATCAAATTAAAATTCGAGCGGCTGTTCTTTATAGCGATGATTCGTTTAATACAAGAGTTTCAAGATTTGCCAAAATATTTCGTTTTCAGAGCTTGATTAATATACAGGAGTACAGTTCGTTGGATTAATAAGTTCACAAAATACAAAAGCAACTGCGAAGTTTGAAAGCAAATGTTACTTTATATTGAAACTAGTGGAAATTATAAGGAAAGAAATAATACTCATCTTATATTGGTATTTCCAATATAAGATGAGTATTTTATTTTAATCCTAAAAAGTAGATCTGAACTGAGTCATAGCACTAGAAGGCATCAGAGGGCGCTGTATTTCATATCATCAGTTAGTTTTACAAGAGCGGCTACAGATATATATTAAATTTTGGCCTTTTCTTTCATTTATTTGATTGTTTGTCAGTCTGTAATATTCGTGCGTGATGAATTAAAAAGGCAATTTTTTATATAAATGAAATTTGATAATTGATCTTGATATAAAGAGTCAGATTTCTGACTAAACAAAACCCACGACGTTCGGTTGAAAGAGTCGCAGGGAGCTCAATTGCTACAAAACCTTAGGATAATTAAAAATGTTATTAGCCTAATTGGCAAATAAGTAAATTTGTAAAAAAATTAAAATTTTTATAAATCAAGAAAATAGTGGAGGTGCAATATGTGTTCACATTGAATTATTAAATAAATCAATTAATTATTTATTCACAGTACAATGGAATATCAATTATTTATCTAACTGGTTAAGCTATATTTCATTCAATAGGAATAATAAAATAACAACTATTACAACCACATCCATTTATTTCTAAGTGAGGAAATCATTGACTAATAATTATGGCTAATATTTAAAAATTAAGAATTAAAAATATATTTTCACTAAGTTATTTAAAATTAAGTAAATCATTAAAATGTTGTTTAACCCTTTATTTATCGACGGTACTTTAAAGTACCTTTCAAATCCGGTTGATATCTACATAATATGACTATTTTTTTCTAACAGTGTTTGAAAGAACACGAAGAACGTATTTCCGACCGACAGAAAGCAATAGACGTAAACTAAAAATAACATTAAAATATTTTATCCTTAAATTAATTAATTAAATTATTTTAATTAATTGAAAAAATTCTTCCTGGGTTTATTCTGTACCAAAATTTAACTAATGGTTCAAAAATAAGCTTGAAAAATGGATGGCAAAATAATTCGGTAAATAAAGAGTTAAATGAACATTTTGTTAAGATATATTACTAAATTGGCCCGTTATGTGCTTTGCCTGGGACCACAAAATGCATAAATCGTTGACACCAAATTATTAAACCTTACCCAGTCAGTTAAAGGGAAAGACAAATTAGAGACTGAATACTCGTCCTCTTTATAACTAAATGCAAAACGCACTTTTTTTATTTTTTGAAATCTATCAAAATATTTCAGGGAAGAAAATTGAAGCTGGCTATAGAAAATCATTTACCATCTTTTTGTCATGGTGGCATATGGTATTAATATTAAAGATACAAAAAAATTGTTTTTCAGGCGGGTCGCTAGTGCACTGTAAATGAGGAATTCAACAGAAAAAATAAAAATTTTAATTTTTCTCATTCATAATAATATTGTAGTATTCATGTCATGGTAAAGCGAGATTATGGAGTTTGCGCTCAGTCGCATTTGCGCTTGCATTGTAGGTTTACTGAGATTTATTTACTTTTGACAGGCGTGCATCTAGAGGGGCTGTAGAGAATGCATATTAATCCTATTCATAAGAGAATGACTGCTGATTGAGGGTTCTATTTTTTTAAATATTCACTTTTTTCTCACAGTAAAACTAATAATTTCTCTTTAAGAATGCTAGGAGCATTTTTGAAAGTTTATTTTAGATTAGGTGCTCGGTGTGTTTGCTTTTTTTTCTCTCCGTTATTTTGATCTGATTTTAAATATGAATAACAGTATTGAAGTTTTCGAAACATCAAAAGGAAAGTCATCAGCTGTATATAATGGATATCAATATCGGCAATATCATTGTAACTTTGAAAATATGGTAACATGACGCTGCATTAACGAAAAGTCCGAAAAATGTAAAGGGTTCCTGGAAACAAAAGAAGACAACTGTATTCTCTTCGAAGTGCACCATTCTTGTAAGCCGGATGAAGCTCAAATCGACATCAAAAAACATTTAGTAAAAATTAAAAGGAGAGTTCGAGATTATCAAGCAATGTCTAATTATCATCAATATTCAAAATTTTTAATAATGAAAATAAAATAATTATTATATTTATAGCCTTTCCTTTCAAACTACTTGATTTGTTTGGATATTATATAATGCAAAGCTATAATTTATACTAAGTATACAAAAAAAATCCTTTAATTACTACCCTGATTGTAATATAGTCAAAAAGAATTTGAAATAATATTTGAAAAATTGGCACTAAAAACTATAGGCATATCAAATTTTAGAATAACAAACTTCTATAATAATTGTTGTAAATATAAGAGTATCAAAAACTGATAATCTCAAAAGTTTTCAATGCATCATTTTAGTACGAGTAAAATTGTCTTAACGTTTATTTAAATCAGATTCGTAATGGAAAAGAAATTGAAGTAAAACAAAATGTGCATAAGTGGATTACTTCGATCATGGGATTCTGCCAATTATCGACCAGTTTTAAATTATTGAATGTTACATTTTTTGTTACTTAAAAAATACTGACGAAATATGGTCATATACAAAATTAAAAAAATACTGACAGTCAGAGCTTCAATTATGGCGAAAGTCAATTTGATAATTAAATAAGTAACATTAAGATGCCAAGTAAACTGTTTTTCTTTCAAAGAATAATTCTTTATGTTATAAAGAATGATATATGATTAATATTATATATATATGCTTATAGATTCGCAGCAGATAAATAATAGATTTCAAGAATTCTTCTGCCTTTATTACGCGAAAAAAAAAACCTCGTTTATTTCACACATATTTATGTCAAATATTCTAGAATAGAGAATGCATATTTTGCAAAAAATGCAATGAAACTGGATGTCTAAAAAAGAACATTTTCACATGCGAAATTTGAAAATTATATATTATATAGAATAGGCCATTTAATACATAGGTAATTGAATTTTTAGGCTACGACAAGACTTTAGTTTTGGCTTCAAATTCAGGTTTCAGTGATACAACTGATAAAACTATATAAATTAATAAAAAATATCTAATGTAATTGGTCAATAAATAGAATGATTAGCGCGTACTACACAATTATCATTCTATAGATTTTGTTTCCTTCGCAATTATATTTGTTGCGTTAAAAAGAAAATTAGCTCGTTGTTGCTTAGTTTAAAAGGATTATTTTTAAAATAGCTGAAATAAGGCCTGTCACATTTAAATCATGTAAATAATTTTTAATGAAAACTGACAGAAAATTAATTTCAATAAAGCAAAAGCAGTGCAGTTTTTGTAGTTAATTTGCCTTTAAAAATGGAATAAACTTTCGGAGAAATAAATTTTAAAGTAGAATAAAACATAGCCTATTAAAATTGTTTCATCGGTTCAATTAAAGAAAATGGTTCCTCAAATGACATCACTAACTTCTTTGAGCTCAAAAAGGCAAAATAGGTTTTGATTTTCAAGTTCATATCTGCATATAAAATCTGAAATTTGATATTTTATGAACTGTAGCATTTCTTTTTTTATTCGTTTGCTCCTCAAGATATAACAGCACACAGCCGTAGTTTTTGTATTGTTTGGTGTCTTTTTATATTAATTATTATCCTTTTGCTTTAGTTTTTTCCAATTCCAATTAATGATAATGATTATAACTACTTTCTGAGAGCTATGATGGACTTCTTGATCTAAACAACAAATTCAGGAAATAATTTTAATTCCTATTTAAGCCCCTTTTGGAGACCCCCCCCAGAAAAAGAATAACCTAACCTTATCTTTAAAGTATTTGAATAAAATTATACTTTAATAAGTACTAAATTGTGGTCAACAAAATTTTCTCTCAAAGGATATAGCATATTTTTTTACTTAATTTCAAGCTGTTTAAATTCTATATTTCCTTTGCATATAACATATTTATTAAATTTCAAGAAATATTTTTAATAAAAAATAGCCTGGTATTGTATAAATTAAAGTGATTAAAAATTTGTTCCAAATTAATACCTTCGACACCTATACAGAACTAACTGCATTACTTTAATACTACTTAGGTATATGTGATCGAGTTCATGTGACATAAAGACTGGCTTTTTGAATTAGTCGGCAAAGATTTATCAAATATCCACTGATAAAGTTAATTCATTTCTTAGTTCAGATGTAATCCCAATAAAAATTAACTGAATCTATCGATACCATACAGCATACTTTTGTAGAAAATAGGATTAACTAAGAAATTCTAAAAACGGCAGTTGTAACATATGAACAGAAAACTGCGATTGATGATGGATTTCTTGCACGAAGAATTGTTTTCACTTTTCAAAATGTGATTTTTTTTTAAAAATTAATGTTTCTATCTAGATCAAATCAACATTCTTCTCACCAAACAACATTTTTCAGAAAAGAAAGTTTTGATTTTGCATAAGAAAGGGCCTATTTGCTGGATTTTAAACGCCGATCTTGTATTCTGCATGAATGCCACTTATTAAAGTTGAAATACTTTCTACTCAGTCAATTTTGGAATGTTGAGTTCTAGACTGACTATTTCTAATCTAAAAGGGTTACCGAAAAAGTAGAGCAAAATTTCAATTTTTTTTATCACATATATGACACTTCATTCTTACCATTTCTCTCTGTTTGAAGTAAGGATCCTACAATTTTTAATCACTAAATCACAAAGCCTATTAAAATGCTGGGAACTGAAAACGACATTGTATTCTTCTAGAACTAGGGAGGCATTAAGGCTGCATACAAAATAAATTCTTATCATATCCAAAAGTTTCTTGTTGTTGTTTTATATATATATATATATATATATATATAGTATTCCAGTATGTATTTGAGATATCTTAAATATTCAGTTCATCAAGTTTTTCTTCCCTTCTTTATAAAGACGGTGGTGCAACTGCCGATCAAGTGAGCAACGTTATGCGGAGCCATAATAATTCAATGATGTACTAGTTGCTTTCCGAAATAAATGCATTCTTCCACATTTGTGGCCAGTACTTCAAAATTTAAAACTAAGCATATCTCTGCAAATGTTCTAGATAGAAATGTGAATTTTTGTACGTACGGATGAAAAAAAGAGAAAAATTATACTAATTCACACTTGAAATTCTGATGGACATAAAAAAATTTAATTTTTACAATTTTCGACCTTATTTAATCAATCACTGTTGGAGTGAGAATCATTCTCACTCCAACAGTGATTGATTACCATATGGCGTACATTATTACCATACGGCGTATTTATTACCATATGGCCAAATCTTACATGCAAAGATAAAAGTTATAATGTGGTAATCGTTTTAAAGCTTGAGCTCAAATAACAATTTTTAAAGAATTAGCTCAAATGCGACTGAGCGCAAGTGACACACAACTACAAATAAACTGTAGGCGGGGAATCTGTGAACAATATCAAACTATAAGAAAGGTAGAACTCAAGCTCTTTTAACCTTTGATTCGGTGTTTGTTCTAAAGCAGCAATTTTTGTTCATTTCATTGTTTGCAACGTTTCAGGCAGTTGAAGGCTTAAGCGCTTTCCGGTATCTCTATCAATAGGAAATTTTTTAATAGCTGGCAGTAAAACAAGGGATTTCCTTATGTTTCAGGAAATTGCGCATCGTTGTTTGATTATGATTGCTGGAGGAAACGGTGCTTTTAAAAATACGAAAGGTCAAAATGAACGTTCTAAAAGCGCGACAATTTCTAAATAGGATCGTTGTTCTTTCGTGTGCGTATGCATAAAGTTTATATCACAGTCTTCGATTTCGCAATTCGATCACAAGATCTCAATATTTTTCACCTCACTGAGTTGTGAAAAAACAATATGATTACATGTCTGCTTGCTTTTTCTATGCAGATTTCTTATTGAGACGATGAAATTCAGCAGGTCGTTCTTGATATTGATATGTCATATTTTGAAATCTATCAATAGCAAGAGGAAAATCCTAGATACGTTAAGTTAATTTTGCAATGAATCTAAGCAAAAGAGTCTATAAAGAGTCCGACTCGCTATTCAGGAATATTGGTTGAGTTTATTTAAATTAAATTTAAATTAAATCTTTCATGTTTAAATCAATACTTATTACTCCCTCATGGATATATAAACGTCTTGCCGCTAGTGTGGAAGTTTGAAGAGGGTTGTGCCAGCTCAGGAGTCGTCCTCGACATCTGACCCCGGTTCAAAATTTCGAGGTCCGTCCCATAATAACCCTAGTGTTGCTTTAAAACGGGAAGTTAATATTACTAAGCTGAGTTAACCCTCATAATATGTTTTCAAGCATTAAATGCGATATTAAAGCCGCATTATTTTAATAGTTTTAAATGTGCTTCATTCATTTAATATATTGAAATATCTTAGATAGGTAGAGTCAAGTCCCATTCAAAAACGGAATTGTTCGATTTATTTAACTTTCTTGGTAATGTGACTTTCTTTTTTTATATCACTTTTAAACTAGCAGATAATAAGCAGAATCCTTTATCCTTAGCTTGCAGCAATGGGTGAAAATCGCAAGATTAAATATTTGATGAATAACAGTTTGAATTTCAATGTAAAAATAAAAGCCAAAGTTATAAATTTCACAAATCAATATTCGTAAAAAAATTGAAACATTTATAAAAGTTTTTTAAAGATGATTAAATTAATATCATTAAAATGTCAATACTTTTTTAAATGGTGTAAAAACAAATATTTGGGGAAAAAGGGCGAAAAAATACTAAAATTCCGCATAATTTTTAATTAATTAAAATGAAAAATACTTTAATATATTCCCATTCTTCAAAGCTGATCTGTTTCAAATGTGGTAGGTCTTGGTCAAATTGTCTGTTCTATTGAGCAGCGCACATTCTCCTTTATTATTAATACACTGGTGTGCAAACTTAAGCAACAGGTATGTTTTTTGCCATAACTTCACGAGAATTCATCTGAGAGACATGAAATTCAGGAATGAGATACAGCATTTTGTTCTGATGTTACTGGGATGAAACCGTGTCCCGACCTCTCTCCAAATCAACTGGCGTTGGGAATCGCTTGTAACATCACGGAAAGAGACCGTTTCGGTGGTCCTGGAGTTGTCGTCTGGGGAGGCATTATGATGAACGTGCGGACTGAGCTCCACGTTTTCGACAGAGGTTCTGTAACTGGAGATCGCTATTGTCAGGAGGTGATCCTTCCCCATGGGCGTCTGTTCCGAGGTGCCATTGGATCAGACTTCGTTTTTATGGATGACACGGCCACACAGGACTCATGCTGTTGAGGTGCTCCTGGAAAGTGAAGATATCACTCGAATGGATTGGCCGGCGTGCTCCCCTGATTTAAATCCGATACAACATGTGTGGGATGCTTTGGGGAGACGCCTTGCGGCACGATTACATCCTCCTGGGAACACCCGACAACTTAAACAGATGCTGATTGAGGAATGGGCACTCTTACCTCAAGAACTGTTGGACAATCTGGTGCTGAGTATGGGGAGACGCTGCGAAGCAACCATTGCAGTTAGGGGAGGGCATATCCCATACTAAGAAACATCTGCTTGCTGTTCTTCCTCTTGGACAGACAATCATGTGTAACGATACTATGAGTTCAATAAAGCCTTTTTTTGTTTGATTCCATACTGTATGCATCGTATTCATTTCTGCACAACTATGCTTTCGTCATTCTTTCAGAACAAAATGCTGTACCTCATTTCTGAATTTCATGTCTCTCAGATGATTTCTCGTGAAGTTATGGCAAAAAACATACCTGTTGCTTAAGTTTTGCTGCACACCAGTGTATATATATAAGTAACCAATCTAAAGTAAGAAAAAGTTTGAAAACGAAACGAAACAAAATAGTTTCGGAATCCCAAAGAAAAATTATTTCTTATTCAAACTAAAACCAAAAAAGGAACAGGAAAAAACTTCATAGTATTTAGAGAGCGCAAATGCAGCTACTTCTAAAACACAGATGAATTGAGACAAAAGTATTAAAATTATGTTAATATGTAAATTAAATCAACCAAATAAAAAAAGAATCCGGCCTGAAGAAGGGTTATCCTCAAGCAGGGATTCAATATATATATATATATTTATATAAAGAGAGAGAGAGAGAGATAATAGATATAGTTTTAGTTTAATTTAATTATATTAACGTCCCGTTTTAAAGCAACACTAGGGCTATTATGGGACAGACCTCGTAATTTTCAATCACGGTCAGATGACGATGACCACATCTGAGGTGGCACTCGTGCTTCCAAACTTCCACACCAGATCAGCGGAAGGACGTTTGGCCCCGATGAATTTAACGTGCACCAGATCCGCTTACACGACGGTTCTTCGGTGAAATCGGGTCTCGGACCTGAAGCCCTCTGGTTCCAAAAACGCGACCTTACCACCAGGCCACCACGGCCTAATAGATACAGAAATTGTTGTAAATAGAATATATCAATTTTATCAAACTACCTTAGGTACAATAAAAGTAGGCGATTTTTGAAAAATTGACAATAGTTTTTGCATAGATTAGATGAAACGGAATCAAATACATTTCAGAATGCAATAAAATGTATATGATAATTATATTAAATATGATAATTAGCAGCATGATGTAGACTTTTGATTATTACAATTTCTCTATTCCTGGAATTCAGGTGGGCATATTTTCCTTCATTTGTTTTCCCACATTGATTTTTGTTCAATACTTTGATTTTATTATAGCAATATATTTTATTTTGAGCTACCTTTACACAAATACAAAAATATAAATTCATTCAAAATTATTGAGATTTAAACTCTTAATTTATGTTTCATGTGAGGAATGTTGAAACTCTTCCAGAAAGCAAGAGGGACGTATTTATACAATAATGGTATTCCACTTAAAATTAAATTTGGATATGATTAATATATATTACAATTTCATGTGGTTGCTTGTTATTTAATAGATGATTTATCAGCTTTATAACGCAATGAATTTGTTTAGAGTGTGACTGGTTCTATTTTAAAATATTAGCTGCAGTTACTTGAATTTATGATAATAAGCCAAGTTTAATAATAAATGGAGAATGTGGAGTTAAGAATAAATGGAGAATTGTGAATTTTTTATTAGAAACGTAAATTAACTTGAGAAGGGCTTGAGAAACTGCTGGATAGTCGAATGTCTGTTTAATAGTTCTTTCACACTCTAAACGTATTCGAAAATTTTGAAAAATATAAACCAAGTGAAAAATGAGGCTGTCAAGCCGAATTCTAATTAAAAGTATACCTCAGAAAATCACAAGGCGAAGTTTCTCCTTCCTTATTTTAAATTTAGCTATTCTTTATTAAAAATCCCCTTTTTTTTTCAGATTTGACAACATAGCACGCTCTTAACTACAACTTCACGCCTCGTTCTAGAAGCAATATTTTCCCACCTATTCCAAATATTCTTAAAACTGAAACGTAACACACACACAAAAAAAGGACCCTCGTAAGAAACCCACTTTCGAATATTCCACCATCACAAATACAAAATGGTTGCGAAGCGTCGAGATTTCATGTTTTCGGACGAATGAAGTAGGGAAAAGTATACGCTCGAATTGGTTTTCGCAGCCGGTTTTTCTTAATGTTATGATCTTTGGCACGCTTCCAATGGAGCGGCATCCACGCGTGGCTATCGCAAACACTGGAGATGAAAATAAAACTCGTTGCAGCAGCGATTTAGAACAAATTTCCAATATTTCGCGCCGTTGCGTCCCTTACTTGCGATTTCATGTTTGTTCACCTTATGCTGTTGGCGGTACGGATTAGCTAACGTCGTCGAAGGGGCGACTCTTTGTTTCAGAAACTTCTCGGAAGATGTCTGTGCATATAAGGAATCTGATTCGACATCAGGGTCTGATAGTAAATGAATCATCAGAAATATCTGCTAAGGTTTAGTTTGAGATTTTCTGATGGGATGATTTTAGTAAATTTTAACATTGAAAGGAAATGATGTAATGGTTTTCCTATCACTCCGTAAAGGTGTGATTTCTTTTCCTTTATTGCATTTTTGCGTAAGCAGGTGATTTCTTATACACCTGTTCGCTGATGTTTTCAAGCAGCTACGAGTTTTGTAGTGATTCTTTTACGAGATGGTGCAGTCTTATCTAACT
>JAPMOR010068493.1:137434-203375 GCA_026543865.1 Argiope aurantia | reverse complement strand
AGATCGGACAAAATATCCAGTTAGAAAAATGTACGTTATGCCATAATAAAAACGTAGGAAGAATCGACATGGAATTATCTGTAAAATTATCTGAGTGAGATACTTCCGATTAAAATTATGAAATTTCCGCGACTTGGAAAAGATTTCATCCAAAAATTGGAAAAAATAATTCTCTAGTATATACAGTATTTTCGAATTAAGTAACAGCGAAATGAAATTTAATCAACGAAAGACTTAAAAAAAGTAGTGAAAAAAATCTTAAAAAAAAGGGGAGGTGAAATCTGAGGATACATTTGTCAATTTCAAAAGAACGTTTTTTCAAGCCAATGAATGTGCGCAATTTATTAGTAAATATCTCTGCCAAACTTACTTTTAACTATATTAAACGTTTTCCTGTGTTTTTATTATGATATAACATATGTTTTTATAACTGGCCCTTTTAGTGATCTCCTTTTTTTGAAACTTCCTTATTGTGCCGTAAGGGGTGCTATAACCTGTCTTAATAAGCAACTACAAGGTATTCAGGTACAAGTTATTTCCTTGGCTTACAAAAAGCCGTTTATGTATATATATAAATTTTAGACATTTCCAAAATGCTTAGTGTCAGGATTATTTTAGAACTTAAACAAACAATTTTGGTGTCAATATTTTCGAAATTTAAGCAGATTAAATATAGTATTAATTGAGATGCGCGATTAAAATATTATCTATGAGCATATGACTGCTATCATGATTGATATTGAATTGAACAATGAATTAAAAAAATTAAATTTGAAAGGACGTAAAAATGTTTCAGACAATTGTATCCAAAATTATTATTAAGGAATAACTCAAAATTACAAATCATCTTTTTCATATATTTATGCAACAAGAGCGCATGTTATACTTAACTTTACCATAAAATTAAGATAATCTATTTTGACCTCTTCTCTTTAGTGAACTGGGTCCAAAATTTGATGGGTATTTACAGCTTTCGCGTCAAAACTATATACCAAATTTTATTTGTTTTACCTATGCTCCTAGTGTATAGATTACCTTTTGGCTGACTTAAACCAACTTTATTGACAAATGTGCAACTTTCTCTTGAATATCATATACTCAAATTCTTCCATCTAATTTGTTGCATCTTTTTAATCATTATGTTCACGGTCTACGGTGGCCTGGTGGTAAGTTCTCGGGTTCAAAACCGGAGGGCTTCAAGTTAGAGACCCGCCGTATAAGCGGGGCTGGTACATCGGGGCCAAACATCCTTCCGCTGGTGTGGTTCTGGAAGTTTGGAGAGAGGCATGCCAGCTCAGGTGTCGTCCTCATCATCTGATCGAGGTTCAAAATTTCGTAAGGTGTTCTAAAATAGTCCTAGTGTTGCTTTCAAGCGGAACGTTAATATATCAGCACTCAATCAATAGATGTTTATCTATACTTATAATAAAGCTCAATGTGTGTGTGTGTGTGTATATGTTGGCGCTCTACAGACCAGACCATTCAACCTACAGCTACCAAATTTGGCACGTGTATAACTTGGAGGCCGGAAATGTACACCTGGGGGTTATTTTTTTTTGAATTTTTAACTAGAATTTTATTTATTTAAAAATTAAGCGAAATTTTGGCGTGTTTCTGCTATAAATTCCAAAAATATTACCGCACAAAAAAGAATTTTGCATGAAGTTAAAGATCAAAAATTTATCTTTTAAATGATACCAATGTTTTAACCTTAAAATTAAATTTCTATTTTTAATGAATTTTTAAATAAATATTTTAAATATATTTTTCAACAATTTTTTTTCGTACAAAATAAAAATAAAATTTAAGCTGCACGAGCACGTTTCGTATTCACGGGAAAAAAATTAGCTTTTTCAAAGTGTTGCCATTACATTGATTAAAGCTCCAGCTAAAAATAAATTAAATCTTTTTGGAAATAACATCTGCAAAAATATAATTTTCGGCACGTGTCTGTAGGAAATGAAACAAATATGAAATATTATTTTTTCTAAAAAATAAATTCAAGAAAAATTATTTTATGATCTTTTACACTCTCTATATTATTAATCCAATAAATCAGTTTTATTTTAAGGCAAATTTTGTTTAATATGAACAGGATATTCATTCAAATCAGGGCCACACAGCTGATTTGTAAACCTTTAGTAAGTCACAGATCTGCTAAAATGGTCTAAATGGAAAATGATTATATTTTATGTAACTTGATTTAATAAATGCTCTAATAAATAACGAATTTTTGATTTTACATTAAGCTTCTGTAGTGGAAATTACGAATAACAAAATGTTCTTGCAACACTAATAATTTAAATAAAAAGAGTTAATTTCCAATCAACTAAATCAATCACTTAAAATTTGGCGTGTCCAGAATATTTCTCAGAATATGATACCTTACTGCATTAAATTTAGACTTCATAGTTTTTGAAATATATTTATAGGCCGGAACAAAATACTATTATTGATTTCATTTCAATCCTTTTGAAAGTAAAACTAAAAACTGAATTTTATGCTGAATCTGAGAAATTTTTGTTGAATTATTGTTTTAGATATTACATAAATTATGAAAAATATTTTGTAGTTCACATAAGATTTAAATACCGAGCGATTCTGTTTGCAATACTCATATTCAGTAATACTACTAATAAATAAATAACGATAAAGATGATAAATAAAATAAAACACTTGGTTTTATTTAAAAATATCTTTACATTAATTGCAATTTCATCATTTCCACTTTAAATTAAAGTTGAAGTTTTACCGGAAACGACAACAAATTAGCAAAACATATATAGTAAATTGAAAGAAACGATATAAACAACAGTATAAGTTTGGTATGACTATCAAAATTTGAAGATTAAAAATGTTTTGTTTGAGAATCTATTAAGAGACCAGTTACTTAAAATATTTAATTGAAAATTGTAGTGAGCGAACCGGCTGGTCGCCAAAGGCGGCTAGTTATCAAATAATTAGAATCTGACTTGAAGACTATTTTGAATATCAGAACAGTTGAACAATGAATTATATTTGCTTACTAGGTGATTCCATTCTGTAGTTTTTCTTCTGATATATTACTCTCCTATAAATGGAAATATTTGTTAGAAAAATCATCTAAGAATAGTAAAACACACAAAAAATAACCTCTTGTATTTACAATATCTATTAAATTAATTTTTTTTTGTTTCTTGACACAGATTAAAATTATAAAGGAAATTGAAATCATTACGTTTAGATAACCGAATTTCCTCTATACCTAATTACAAATAATGTGTCGAATAATTTAAATTTTTTTTCCTTCCAGGCATATTTATTTTAAATATGCAGTAAATTAAAAAGTGAAAGTCTTCACTACATACTCTAAGGTTCTTAACAGTGAATGATTAGATCTAATCTAAAAAGGGCTGACTATTTTCATCAAAAATAGTATATAATTTTTCATCAAAAAAGTTTAATATATCTATTTAGAGTGAATTTTTTTTAAATATTCAAAGCATTCATTGATTTTCTTTGTTTTTAATGAAAACATTAAGTGATAAAATAATTTCTATTAGCAAAATAAAACATATCTGAAAGCCCAAAAAGATTCGATTTCATATAAAAACTAACCTGTCTTTATCATTTTCAATTAATGTTAATATTTGGGTTTATTTTTCTTGCATATTTCATATACCAGCCGCCAACAATATGAAGTCATGATTGAAGTCATTACGCAACCAAAAGTACTCGATAAGCTTTAATAAAAATCCTTGAAATGCATCTAAAATTACATTTGGCAATAATGGTGTTTCAGTATTTGCTTTGATTTTATAAGTTTGAGGTCTTCCGGAGATAATTTCATCAATTATTCTCCGATGAAAACAGCTTTAATATTATTACAAATAAAAAAAAAATACACAACTTTAGATAACTTGGTTTTTTTCCTCTTAATTTCAGGAACTGAAAAACTATAGTCTCAATGATAAGCCCGCAAATAAAATACAGTACACTCCCGACTATCCCGCCAAGTTTTTCAAAAACTAAAAACCGTTAGTTCTGTCTTTTATCTTAGAATTACCTTTTCATATCTGTGTAATCATTTATCAATGAAAAATAAAATCAGTTTGAGTCAATTTTTTTAAGGATTAGGCCTATGATTTACGTTAGTGTTTTGTTTATGTTTCCTGCATTTAAGTTAGACATTACAGAATTTATGTTAAAATGCAAACAGTTTATATCCTTTAACTTACTTTTTCTCTAATGAATTCTTTAAATATGAAGTGCATTATATAAATACTTATAAACTATCAATACAGAACCTTCGATTTTAACTCGACACATTACGACAACTGATTGACATTCTACGTGACAAATGAAGGGCTTAGTTCTCAATAAGAAGTGAGAAAATACATATTATAACAGTCAGTTTTGGAATAAAAATTTTGTCTTCTGGTATTGGTGGGTAAAGAATTGAATTCCTAGAAATCCGGCCCATCTGGGTTTTTTGTTATCCGGCCTACCCTTCCGCCATTTTAGGCCGGATACTCGAGAGTGTGCTGTATTTGATTTTTTTAATGCAAAGAGTAATTAGGTGTGTGCTATCTAGCTCCTTTGGCAACCAGCTGGTTTAGCGGGAATACTGGTTATATTTACACTCATATCCATAAATTAAGGATAATGCGTGTTTAGGAAATGAAGGAGTCAAAAGCAAAACAAATGTGACTTATTTGTAAAGCCTATTTATGAAACAAAAGACAAAGAGCAAAAAAGTTGCTATATGTTTGATATCATTAACAAAAATTGCATTTTTTTTTTGCAAGCAAATTACAAAAAAAAAGTACATAATCCAATATTACAGGGTTTGTATGATGGTAAATACATAGTATGTCTCCCAGACGATGCAATACAGTCCGTACAACGCCTAGGCATGCTGAGTATCAAATTTTCGGTCTGATCTTGTGGAATATTACACCACTCATCAAGCAATGCTCTCCGAAGTTCCAGTAGATATGTAGGAGGTGGTTGACAGGCTGCAACTCGTCGGCCAAGTATGCCCCATACATGCTCTACTGGATTCAAGTCCGGTGAGAATGCTGGCCAGTCCATACGGGTGATATCCTCCGATCGAAGGCATTCGTTTAAGATGTTTTCACGGTGAGGACGGGCGTTGTCATCCATAAATACGAATTCTGTGCCCATGGCGCCCCGAAACAAACGTACATGTTGTTCCAGAATAACGTCCCCATAGATTTGACCTGTCATAGTTCCATTTTGAACATGCAGATCAGTTCTGGAACTCAGAATAATTCCTCCCCAAATGAGCAACCCTGTACCACCGTAACGGTGTCGTTCAATGATGTTTACTTGGTGGTAACGGGTACCTGGCCCTCTCCATATGAAAGTCTGCGAGAATCAATCTGCAAGCTAAATCTGAACTCGTCGGAAAACATCACACAAGCCTACAGTTGCGGTGTCCACAATGCATGCTCTCTAGTCCAGGCTAACCGCAGGCGAAGAGAGCTGACGAGACAGGTCTGATCCTATGCTCCGTCTGTTTCTTTGGCAGTAACTGCCAAATATTGTCCCCATTCGGCGATGTAACTCGGGGGCGACCTGTGTTGTAACGTCTACTCACATTACCATCATCTTGGAATCGTTGTCAAAGCCTGGAGATGACACTCTGGGCGATTCCAAATTCCTCGGATACTTCCAGCTGGGTACGCCCACATTGCAGACGGCCGATAATTCTACCACGTAAAAAAAATCATCCAAATGTGTCCTTTGTGTCATAACTATGCGGTTATTGCACTGAAAGGATTATAAAGCGCTTGCGAACGATTTTACTTCTTTGCCTGTATTCCATATACATCACTCTTTTACACTCTCGTCATTGTGACGTACTATCGGTGTCATCTGGTGGCTTCCTTAAATTTACATATGATTTTTTAAGATGTGTGTAGTCATTTTACGGGTGATATATGTGTTTTAGAGTTCGATTTCTGGGACTCTGAATTATCCTTAATTTTTGTCATGAGTGTAATGTCAAGTAAATCGCTTGGTTGTAATTTCATGTAACAGGCATGATTCCGCTAAAGAGTCTGGCATCAAAACCATGTTATTTGAATAGTCACACATATGCTCTGTTTATTGGGCATATGGATGTTTCAAATGGGGACCAATTCCATGGCCTCATAGAGCAAATAAAAATACAATCGCCCAGTTCATCTCTCTTCTGATTTTTCCCGGTTTTGCATATTCATTTTTTTTATTCCATAGATACTAAACGGAATCTGGCGGTTAAATATTTGATGAAACAAACAAACAAAAATAAATGGTTTGAATTGTAGGGTAACAATGCAATCTATTGTCAAAAAAATAAGCAAAAAAACATTTTTGATTATTAAAATTTACAAAAAACATGTTCAACTTTTAAACTGACGTTATTAAAAAACACATTTTTTTTTTCAATTTTGAAATGATGTAAAAACCTTTTTTGGTACAATTTGTACTATTTTCAGTGGTAAACTGTTTTGTAATTTTTCCGATTATCGTGGAAAGCATTAAAATTTAACTTGAATCTCAATTATTTAAAACTACAAGAAAAATTTCAAAACATTCGCTCCATGAAGCGTATTCTGACTATAAGGCTGATTTATAATCACCCTCTTGAAATTTAAATGTTAAGAAAGAGTTCTGTGCTGTTTTCTGTGCTGTCTCTTCGTCTGTGCTGTTTTCCTCGATGGTTGGTGAATTTCGTTTAAAGTAAGGACGAAGATGTTGTACGTGGACAACCTTGATAATTTTTTCTGCTGTGTTGTAGACTTGATCTCGTAGCACACGGCCCCGACTGGACGTATAATCCCAAATGGTCTTTTGAAAATAGGAGAAAGTTTGTGATCTCCTTTTCTCGGCCAGTCGTACAATACGAGATCTCCTGCCTTGAAGGAATGGGATCTGCGATGGAGATCAAATCGTTCTCCAAATGTGTTTCATACACTTTATTTGCTGCTTCGGCCCTGGCCAAAGTTAAAAGGTCTAGTTGGTGTTCACGTGACGTGTCGTCTATGAAGCTTCCAATGTGAAGTTCACGTGGAAGGCGTGGCTCATATCCATGAAGTAAATAAAATGGTGATTTCTTAGTAGAATTTTGTTTTGTGGTGTTCATTGTGAGTAAGGCATTTGGAAGTAATTCGTCCCATTTATTCGGGTTTTTGTCAAAGAGGACCCAATGATGCCGTTGGCTCGTTCAATGATACTATTAGCTTGTGGTGTCGTTGATTGTGCGATTCCATATTTTTGAAGAAACCGCTGAGTGTGACGTGCGGTAAATGCTGTTCCTCCCTCTGATAAATACATATTTAGCGGTCCATATCTATTATATTATGATACAGAGCATCAGTCACTGTATGAGCGGCGAGAGATGCAAAAGGTATTGCAATTACATAGCGTGTGGCGTGGTCAATTTGGAAGCATATTTGTATTTCCATTTCTTGTTTCTGGCAAACAGATTACGTGGTCAGCAGATACAATTTCCCAAGGTGTGGATGGAATCGGCAATTGCTGCAAAAGACCATAGGCATTAGCAGTACGTCGGTTGACAATTTGGCATTTATGACAGCTTCGAACATATGCTTTACAGTCCTTGAGCATATTTGGCCACCAATAACGTAATTGCAAATTGTGAAGTTTTTTGCGTCCTTATGTCCAACATCATTGTGACAAGCGATCAGAGTTTTCTCTCTCATTGCCTTTAGGAATCACTACTACAGATTTCGAATTATTATCTTTAACTCGCACAAGAGTGTTGTTATCGATATTGTAATTGCATATGATTGACATTGTCCTTTTGTTTGGATTTTTTTCTCTGAGTAAGCGAAAAATATGCTGACAAAAGTCATCTCTTTTCTGTTTCACACAAATGTCTGATTCATAACTTGCAGTAACTGTTAAACAAACAGGTGGTGTTGGGAAACGTGAAAGGTGATCAGCGATGACATTTTGCTTTCCGGGTCGGTGCTCAGTTGTGAAATCAAATTGAGCCAAATCCACTAAATACGGTGGAAATTTTCGATTCATTGCAGATTTTGCAACTACATAAGCGGTTGTATAGTTGTCTGTGATGAGTTGAAACTTGTGACCTAGGAGATAGAGTCGACATTTTTCAGTTAGGGTCCAATGCACAGCAGTACATTACAGTTCGTTACTGTGGTAGCGTGATTCAGCATCTTTTAAGGTACGTGAAGCATATTCAATGACACGACGCTTTCCATTCTGTTCTTGAGATAAAACTGCTCCTAGTCTAGAGTAAGATGCATCAGTTTCTACAAAGGTTGGTAATCCTTGTTTGAAATACGAAAGAATTGGAGCAGTAGTAATTGCAGTTTTTAAAGATTCAAATGTACGCTGTTGGTCATCTGTTAAAACTATGGGAGCATTGTTGGTCTTCTTTTCCAAACCTTTTAAAACGCTTGTTAAAAGTTTAGCAATAACAGCATAGTTACGAATATACTTTCGAAACTGATTAGCAAATCCAAGGAAACTATGGACTTCATGAATTGATTTGAGAGTTAGGTAACGTTCAATTGCTGCTATGCGTTCCGGATCAGAACGAACACCATCTTGAGAAATAATTCGACCAAAAAGAGTGATTTCTGATACTGCAAATTTCGTTTTTTCTCGTGTCAGCTTGAAGCCAGCTTTTTGAGTTGCTTCAAAGATTTTATATATCACTTTGAGATGATAATTGAAGTCATCATGAGAAGTTGATATATCATCAATGTATGTGTTGACATTGTAGGGTGCCAAATGATTGTAGGCTAATTTAATCGCTCTTGTCATTGTAGATGGGCCATTTGTGACACCAAAAGGCATTCGAAAAAATTCATAATGTCCGTCAGGAGTGACAAATCCAGTTTTGTAGGTGTCAATGTCTCTTATGGGAATGCAGTTAAATGCATATTTTACATCCATTTTAGAATTGTATCTCTTGCCTGCCATGCGTTGAATAACGTCTTCCATTTGGTCGATTGGGTGCGGATCAATATTTGTGGTAGGATTAATAGTGCGAGAGAAATCTACCACAACTCACCTAGGAGTACTTTCATGAAAGGGCTGCTCCACAATGAAAGCTGGTGCTGCGTACGGTGAGTTGGAAAGACGGCAAATTCCTTGTTTCAACCATTTTTCAATTTGCGTTTTTAGAAACTGGCGATCAGGCTCTGAAAGTCTATAAGGTCTACATCTAATAGGCCTTTCATGTTGCAATTCGATTTTGAATTCCACATATGGACATAGTCCAATGTTATCATCATTCGAATAAAAAACATCAGCAAATTTTCCAATTACTGCATCAAGTTGAGCTTGTTGAGTTATAGAGCGTCCCGCGGATTTAGGGATAAGGTTTGTTTCGGATGAAATTATATCGGGTGTTGCTTCTGGCAAAGTAACATCATCTAATGATGGTAGTGAGGGGGGATGAAGAGCGACACAGTTGATGCTGGGTTTCGAAGCATGAATACATTCGTACAAATGAAATGAAGTTAGAGTAGAAATACATAATGAGCCATTAGGGTCGTAAGTGCATCTAGCTTGAAATTGTTGTTGCCAATCGAATCCTAAAATAAGCTTAAATGGAAGCTGGGTGCACACTCCAATTTTAAGCATCATATGTTCCAAATTACCAACAATTATATTTAAAGAAATCCAACCTATTGGCTTTATTTCATGGTCAACAACTTGGAACTGTCCATCATTCCACGGGTTAATAATAATATCATTTGGAACACAAGATTGTTGAATGACTGTGATATCTGCACATGGATCACAGAGGGCTTGAATTTCTGTATCATTGTTGATAATAACAGGTATTAAGGCACGTCTGTTAGTTTCAGTTCTAATAAAATTTATGGAATTATTATTTGCACTATTTGCGGTTGTAGATCTTCCAGATGTTGAGTTGCGATTGTTGTTGTTGCGGCGGGAATTTGAAGAGTTCAAACTTATGGTTTTGACTACTGTGTTATTATCAGAACTAGTTGAACTTCTAGAAAATGGGATTTGGGCATTAGTTTGACTGTTGGTATATTGATTTTGTCTTGACGTGTTTCTTGGTTGAGCTGTGGTTGAACCACGTGGAGGAGGTTATAAACTGCACATAAAAGATGCATGGTCTTTGTTTCCACATCTCCAACAAGTAATATCACGAACATCGTCAGTTACTGGATTGTATTTACGACGTTGTTCATCATGTGTATAAGAAGATCGAATTTAAGATTTCGGAGAATGTTTCTTACGCTCTTGTTTTGCACTGCGAATAGCATCAAGTGCAGTTGCCCTGTCAATTAATTCTTCAACAGTATTCGTATTTTGAGTGGCTAATGCAATTTGCCATTTTTCCTCGGTAATATCACCTATGATCATAGAAATACGGTCAGGTCGGGGAATGGTGAAGGGAGCTTTTTCCAAAAGAGCGTCTTTTGAATAAATATAATCTACTACTAAACTTTCATCATGCCTCAACTTTCGTTCACTTTGGTGAGCCAAACATTCTTGCATTGTAATACGCCTTTTAAATCTTGAGGCGAGAGCATTTTTCCAAGTTATCCAATCATTAAAATGTTTTCCTGTTGTTAATTGCCAATTTTTTGCAGATCCTGAGACGACGAGAAATAGCATTAGTTAATTTTAATTCGTCGGACCAGTTAGCTAAAGTTGAAATTCTTTCAACTTCCTTTAACCATTCAAGTGCATTTTCAATTATATCACCTTTAAATAATTGGATTGAATTTGCAGTGTCATTTGTAGATGTGATTTGAATCACATTTGGATTTACTTGTCTTTCTAAAAATTGTTTTTGCGTTTCCATTAATGTAGAAAGAATAGCTGCGATATTCGGATCTATTTGAGAGGGTGGAGGCATAGGAAGTGGTGAATTACTTAAAAGTTCTACTTGTTTTCGCAGAGATTCAATCTCTGTCAATAAATGTGCATTATCAGAAATTGTCTCTTCAACGTTATTAAGATACTGCACTCGAAGAACATTCAATTCTTCCAAAGTTCCTTCACTGTTTCTTTTATTATTATCCTCTACAATGCGCAAAATTAGTTAATTCTTATTTCCAGTTAGAGGAAGATTTCTGAAACGTAATTCTTTTTTCAGTTGAACTCTCGTTAAAGTTTGTAGCGGTTGCGAGTCTAAAGAATTAAAAATGATATCATCTTTTGTTGACATTTTTTTTTTAAATTTCTGTTCACTGTTCTTGACGAAAGAAATAAATTAGCGAAGATTGCTTGGCGACGTTCTTGTTTCAAAAACAAGCAATAAATTTTGCAAACAGAATAATATTTTTGAAGGTAATGCGAAATGAATATTCAACATTCGTTAGAATACTCGCACTGATTTGTAGAAGGTTTCATCACAAGTAAAATGAAAGTATATCGATTTTCTAATAAACTTCACTTACTATGCGTGGGTGTTTTTTGGAATACGTTCAGGCAGAAAATCATTCCTTGGCGAGGATTCTGAAAGTTCCAAAAAAGGCTTAACGAGTGCGATGTTTTTTTATAAAATATTATTTGAAATTCCCATTACAAGTCCATTAGATTCCGGTTGCGCCATATAAGGCTGATTTATAATCAGCCTATTGAAATTTAAATGTTAAGAAAGAGCTCTTAATTAGAAAAAAATACAAATCTATTATTGTGATAAAACATCTGCCTAGGTTACAACCGTGGCGGACATTAAAAAATATTTTAAACCGATCGTTTCTCAAGGGGAGTGAGTAAAAGCATGTATGTTTTGATATTAAGTGCCTCAATTGAAGACGAACATCACTTTTCATCGATGTAGTTTACGATGTTTCTACTGTATCGAGTTCACATACATATGCAGAGACTGAAAAGTTCCCCAAAAGGATTTTTGTAATACTGCCAGTTAAATTTCACATCCATATCTTAATGTTCATGATTTCCTGTTTCCCATATTAAATATTTTTAAGTATAGAATTACGGCAGATATCAAAGCTATTTTCTTTTTCAATTTTGTTACTGAACCTTGTTAAAGCTATAAATGTGTATCTTTTCATTGCGTATATGAACTCTCCTAATAGAATGAAACTTCATGATATCATATTTCTATTAAAAATGTAGCTTTCAGAATAATCAAATTTATTGTGATTTCATTTTTTTATTTCTTAAAAAAAGTTTCATAGAAATTAAACAAATTAATTAATTAATTAAGTTTCATAGAATTAAAACAAAATATTATTCCTCAGCTTGCTATAAAGGAAGGAAATCACGAATGAAGTATTTGATGGAACAATGAAAAGTGTTGAAATTGTTTTGTTCTGAAATCTATTGTTCGAAATAACGCAAAAAATATGTTAAAAATTGTCAATAATTAGGAATATTTTGTCCAACAATTAAGTTGGTATAGTTATCAACTTTTAGAATTTTAATTGGTGCAAAATTAATAAATAAGTTTTTGATGTAATATTTTTAGGAGTTATCGGGGAAAAACTCTTAGATCTCATTTATTTTTTGAATTAATAACAATTTTGAAAAAATTGCTACGAGATGCGCATTTTCAACCTCCAAATTTGATAGCCCTAGGATAAATGGTGAGCCCAGTAGAATGCCGAACGCCAACACATACACAGAGAGAGATACACATATTTTCTTTTATTATTAGTATATATACATACACACACACAAGGGGCAATAAAATCTGTAGTATATATATAGGAAAGTTTGTCTCTAAAGAAAGTATACAAATTTTTTGAAATTCCTGTATTATGAACTATATCGTAGCTCTTTATAAAGATTAAACAGGAACATTCATTTAATTCAAACAATTTATTCCATTTAATTGGCACAATGGCGTTGAACAAAGCATTATAATAGATATCTAAGGAGATAAAAAAAGAAGTTCGGAAATGTTTTCGGACTGAAAGAAAAAGAAATTCATTCTTTTTGAAACGTTCGATATCATATACCATGTCAAGCGAAGCTGAATGAAACTGTCAGAAACGTTTTCTTTCGCTCGATGTTTTAAAACACATGTAGTCGTTTTTTAAAGACTCTTCGCTCCATCAAATGATTGAAAAACTATTCTGTCAGATACAGTTCTTTGATTTTGAGAAAAGCTAGCTACCATACTAAGAAAGAATCCTTATAGAATTCAAACAATTTCAAACAGAATAAAATGTTTAGGTATCTGAATTAATATAAAACAAAAGATGGAATTTATAGATCATTAATTGTTCCTTAAAATCAGAAAACATGCTTTTATTACAATACAAAAAAGTAGAATTTTTTTTCTCAAGATGAAAGTTAAAAAAAAAAAAAAACACCTCATAAAATCTTGACACATGATAAAAAAATGCTTTGGACAAATTTTAAGTTTAAACGCATTCAAAATATTTTTAATTTTTAATGAGTGCTCATTTAGAACTTTTTATTTTGATATTTATTATGAACTTTGGTTTTATTCTGGAGCATTTGGTTCTCCAGGCTGAATGGCTGTAACTACAATCAATTAATTATTTTATGTATAATGTTTTAATAGCATCCTCTGTAAAATATTTAAAGCTTCAAATTTTGATGAATATATGGCTCATATTATTTCAGGAACTTTCCATAGTTTTATTCAGTGTGATGAACATTTTTTTGATTATCTGTTTATTTATTTTTACATCTAATTACATTACGGGGAAGCAGCAATATTTTAAAATGGATGCATTTAAAAAATTTTCCATCTTTATTTGATTCGAAGCTTAAATTTTAATTGTAAACGCAACAAAATTTCAAAAATGTTATGAATATCATAACTTATACTGGAAACTATTCAACAAGGGATAAAATGCCGAATCTTCACATCTTAATTATCAACAGCTGGGAAAAAGCCAGGATAAAATATTATTAAAGAGTTGTATTATATTTTTTTAAAAAAACTGTTGTTTTAGTAATTTCAAAATATTGTTTCTAATTTTGTATTTTTTTTTAACTAGCTGCAGACTCTATAAAAATTAAAGTCAGCTTGGTAAATCAGTTCAGATAAAATTTTTATTAACCTTCCTTAACGTTTCATTTCCAAAATTTTAGAAAATTTGGGAAGAAAATAACTAGAGAAATCTTATATGATGAACAAGAAGTTAATTTACTCAAAAAATGTAAACTAATTTAATCCATTCAGATAATAGGTCACATATCGAAAGAAAAAAAAAATTCTTCAGACATCAAAAATTTGCTGCATGAAACTGATCTTTGAAACTTCGCTGCGTGATCCTTTCTTTCAGGGTTACGATTGGTCCAGCAGAAAACCACGAAAGGGCTGCCCATATCACGTTTGACAGTTGGAAGGAGACAATCACGATCATACGCTTGTGCAGGTGTCCTCCAAATGTGCATCCGTCCTGTTGTAAGGAAAAGTGTGGAACACGATTCGTCAGACTAAATTATTTTCTTCCACTTATTAATCGACCAGGTTTTCTGAGTGTGATACTACCGTAGACGATGTTTACCATTAATATCTGTGACAAGTAGCTTAGGAATTGCTGCTCTGCCATAAATGTTCTGTTTATGAAGGTGCCTTCTAACTGTCATCACTGACACTGGAGAATCCAATTGGGGATTGAGCTCTGCGATCACTTTTGCGGCAGTTGTTCGCTTTTTAGACATTACAATCCTCTTCAATACCCGCCGGTCTCTTTCCGACCACTGTTTTGCTTTGCCAAGCTTGTCTTGCCGCACTGTGTGTATGCTGTCATGACTTTAGACACCGTACCTCTTTAAACGTCTAAAAGTTGGGATGTTTTGGTAGCACTGCTCCAGCAAGACGGGCTCGAACAATTTGAGAGGTCCGACATTTTACGCTTTTGAAAAAAAAAATCTAAGAATTACAGAATTTCAATAAAACTAACACATACTACCAGAATATATACATTGCTATTTATAAAAAAAAACTGGTCGCTATTATTATATTTTAATGCTTACGACGCGCATTAAAATGTCACTTTTATTCACAACTGTTTCCAGTATTTTGATAATTTGTTCGAAAAAAGGTTAGAAAAGCGGCAAATTTGAGTCTGGGTATTTTTGAAGGGAAAAAATATTTATGAAATTTGTCACATTAATCTGTTTTTCATCCCTGCTTCCTTATTAGATATAAGCAGAACAAGGAGAAAACTGTACACATGGAAAAAATGTATATTGCATCTTTTCATAGGATGCAAATTAAACGCAAAGAAGTTATTGTCATTAAAAAAATAAATTTCAAAGTGCGTTTGCGCTTGCGCGTGTGTTTTGATGATCTTGGAATTTTAAGGTGAGAAATATTTTTAATGTTTAAAAACATTTTCTAAGTACTTAATTGCATATATGTGAACACGTCAATAGACAATGCGCTTTTGTAAAATACATATTCCATTTTATTTACTTTTCAAGAAGCTGCTAGTCAAGTCTCAAATCAAAATTTATTTGAATCAAAGATTTGATTTGAATATGAACAAAGTTATAACTTCTGTCAATATTCAAATATCCAATCGTTGATATGACTTGGGAAATTAGAGAGCAAGATAGGTTCATATGTCGTTGTCGTCGAAAAAAATTCAAAGTAGCTCCATCCTGAAACATCCTTTCCGGTTTAAATAATATTAAAAATAGCATTTTTATATTATTTCTTCCATATATATATTGGAATGAAATGTACATGTATTTTTTTAGTTATGTCAATTCGTGCTCCCTTGTAATACATCAACATTTAATGCTTACACCAAATTTCCCAAGTTGAATTGCAATGACCAAATTTCACGGACAAATATCTTACCTACACTTTTCAAAAGATCTGACAGGGCCAAATTTGATGAAATCCGAGTCCAGTGCATAAGAAAGACAGTAAAATATCTGGTCGAAAAAACAACTCAATTCACCTAAAGAAAAGTTCCCGGAGTGAAAGTGAAATCTTATCCCTAAAATAATAAGGTAAAGGACGAAAGAAAAAAAAAACTATATCTTGTATTTGCTCTTTCGGTAATTTAAAATCCTGCTTATTTTATATTGGAAAAGTGTTCTATTTTGATTTGTGTCACATTGATGGCGTCATAATGACGTTCACGTTACTATTCTTACTATACTTAGAGTTTGCTTATGTTTCATGTGCGCCAGACGAACGTCAGCCTAAAAATGACTGTTTTCAAATTGTTGCAGTTTTTTTTTTTTACATCAAGACATAATAATATAATCCTGTTAAAATAATTATTTTATAATTTAATAGGAGCATTCTTCATAATATTCAATTAAGTTCTTTATTTCAATTTTTATGTTCTCTTGAAAAATTGATTGATTGGTTTTGGGGTAAAAAAATATTAATTATATTTTGTTCTGAATTCTAATCTATATTCATTGCTATTAACTCACTTTTTATGTAACTTATGAATCCTTCCTCTCCAGTTTTTATGCTCCTTACATTCACTAATTTAGGCTAAGAAAGTGAAAATAAAATGAAAGAACACAATGCTGATCCATCTCAATGCACGCACCACTGTTTAGTATCAGTCGTCTCTGGTGAACACGATATAAAACATCCTACAATGCGTACCTCTAAACTTTATAATTCACCATATTTTCAAAGAAAGATTCGCGGCATGCGATGTGTTTCACGATGACCTACCATCAAAAAGTATTTTCACCTGAAAGGCAGGTAGAGTAATCATTAGTAATAGAGCAATTTAGTTTGTGAAATCATATTGTATTCAGCAAAAAAATTGCTTGCAAAAAATAAAAAATAATAATAAAAAGATGTTAAATCTTTTTGTGTCGATCACGTTAAAATACATTTTTCCTTTGCTCAAAAAATGGCATATATTGCTCAAAAGATGCTAATTTATTTAGAATATGAATTCCCCCCCCCAAAAAAAAAATTCGAATTTTTTAATTCCTTAATGAAAATTTAGTGCAATAATTTTCGTGAATGTGATGTGTTTATTTACCCATGTGCACAGCTTGTAATTATCGAGTACATTACAATGATAAACAACTGATTCTGCAGTCTAAAAACACGAATTATTACTTGCTAGATACTGCATGTTAACTTTATGGATATTCAATTAGGTTGAAAAGTATCAAAATATCTCTTTATTCTTCTCAAAAATAAATTAATTTTAATGAGGTATTGCCAACTGGGCAACTAAAATATTATATGTAATCTCATTTCCAATACTACAATACATAAAACATTACATAATGTACGGATGAGTATGTTTATTAATTTATTAAAATATGGTTTCAGTGTATTTATAAACGTAGTGGTGATGCTGTTAAGGGAAGCAGAACTAAAAGAAATCGACATTTGGTACAGACAAGAATATTAAGTGCCATGTATTTAGAAACTTAATTTTTCACGAAAGTGTGGCTAGATATCCCGAGTGCACTCCCTCGAGATCCGATTCACAAAACAAACCGTTTCTTGTCGCATTGCAACTCGTATTGACGACCGTAATCCCCCTGGCCGACACGCAGCACCGGATGGAATAAAGATTCGGAGGAAGTTCTCTTCATCCTCGTAAAAAGAAGAACGGGGGATTTATTTTTATCACGTGTGACCCGACGCTCCTGCTCTTCGATCGGACCGACAGTGGCTGCTTTATTTTTCTTTTCATGTATCGTTCATTTGGCAGCAAAGCTCTGAACGGAGCATGTGCATGATTTTTCTTCCCTCTTGCCAGAAGAGGATTGCAAGTAGATATATTGGTCGCATCTTTGAATTCTTAACCCCTTAACCGGTTTGAACGTACGCTATGCTTGCATCGATTCATCTTATTTTACCTCTTTTAAACAGCAATTAAGCTGTCCATAACTGTTATAATTCTTTACGAAAATTACATAAAATAAATAAAATCATCTCAAGTATTCTATATGAATTCTCAATTGAATCAAAACGAGAAAACATTCCCAAAATTGAAGGCTTCATCTAATTTCATTGCAAAGAAAATAAATCAGTGAAGGGGTTAAATGTGTCTATAAAAGCAGTGGTTAATGGCATTAATAGGATCAGATTTACGAGACAAAACCCTTGGAGCAAATTAGAATATTAATTGCCATATATTTGGAAAATTTACATTTTTTTTTCATAATGTAAAAGTAACTATATTAATGATTCGACGAGTTTCTATTATTTTATATTTCATCCGAAAAATATACAAAAATGAGTTATTGTCAAAACATTCGTCCTCAGCTTTCATATGAACTCAGAATTTTAGACCTTTTGAAGTAGAAAAAAAATTAATGTTTCATATTATGCCCGCCTGACTGTGAATATAATAACTAAAAAAATGAAATAAATGAGAGAGATAAAATTTGGTATGTCATGTTCACACCCAAATTATGGATCTTATAAAATTTTAGATTTAAACTGCAATAGAAATGTTCGGCCTTACGTCCATCAGTGTTCATTCGAACACAATGGGAAAAAATGCAATATATCCTAAGAGTGCAAAATTGTACATTTCTTTCTTTCTAATGCACAAGATTTCATGCATACGTAAAGTGCATATAGTTCATTGTATTTCCGTAATGGAACGGGAAGTAAAACTATCTACAGTGTAATTACAAAAAACTTTGGGGAGTTCTACTGAATATATGAAAAATTTTACGACATTTAGGCCACACGAAAGGAAAGATTTAGATAATTTTAATCAGGTTTATTCTTTCCATTTGGAATGGCAATCTCATAAAATTATGGGAGACAGAATTAATAAAATATACTTTTAAAGAAATCTTCACTTAATAATTTTTTTTTAAATCTTGGAATTTGAATGTTTGTTTAGATTAATACGTTTAAATTGGGTTAATCTTCCTCATCAATATTTTTTTTCTTCACTGTTTTTTTAATAAAAATTATTCTTTTTTCTTATTTTTATGTTTATTGTCAGACAGATTAAAATTTTATTTGGTATATTTATATGGACTGATTCAATTACCTCTACCATAAGATTTCTCAAACATTAGTTATATTAACGTCCCGTTTTAAAGCAACACTAGGGCTATTTTGCGGCGGACCTCGTCATTTTGAACCATGGTCGACACCTGAGATGGCACACCCTCTAAAGGCGTCACACCAACGGCAGGACGTTTGCCCCACCAGATAGGCTTACATGACGATTCTTCGATGGAATCGGGTCTCGAACCTTAGGCCTTACTACCACGCCACCATGGGTCCTCAAACCTTGGGATATATATTAACCATTAATGATAGATTGCATTATTTTGGTGAGGATTTTTGCAAAAAAGATTTAAATGAATCAATCCGAAGTCCCTTTAGACTATACTATAAAGATTGCAGTTAGTGACTTATTCCTCATATTTGAAGATGATTTTACTTTCTAATTGTACGATATTTTATAATAGTGTGATAATGTTTGATGTAAGGCTTTTTTATGTCTTTATAATGACTCAAAATTTGCATCGCATGCATATTTAAATTAATGGTGACTTTTAAGCAGTTTTTGGGAAAATCAATATTGTATTCTTCTTATGGAACGCACTGTATTTTTTAATGCTTAAGAGGACGTTATGGTCACAGTGAAAAAACAAAATTAGGCTTAACGAACACTTTTGTTTTATAGTAATCATAAAATTACATTCGACAAAAAATTGTGGCAGTGTAAATTTTATTACGCTAGTCAACCACAGTACAAGTGCATTTGTTTCGTGTGACATTGCCAGCTCAAAGGAAAATAACAAAAAGAAATAACTGTATTTTATTTTTTAAAAAAATATTTTCTTCGATGCTAAGGGCTGATAAAAGGAAACCAGGAGAAATACGAGTGTAGTTTCTTGCCGAAATGTCTCTCTGGTACAGTCAAACTGTACGCTATTGATTTAGTTTGGTTATATTAACGTCCCGTTTGAAGCAACACTAGGGCTATTTTGGGACGGACCTCGTAATTTTGAACCACGGTCAGATGACGAGGACGATACCTGAGCTGGCACCCCCCTCCCCAAACCACACCAGCGAGAGGATGTTTGGTCATGACGGATTTAACGTGAACCAGACCAGCTTACACGAGGGTTCTTCGGTGGAATCGGGTCACGAATCTGAAACCCTCCGGTTCCGAAGCCGAGACCTTACCACCAGGCCACCGCGACCCTGTACGCTGTTGAAGAATAAAACAGATATATTGCGTGGAATAACAGCCTCTTATTTCACACGAATTTTCACATAAAAGAAACAATAGAATAAAAACGCTTAAGCAAGTTCATTAATTTTCTTTTTATTTCCTATCTAAGACATCATAATGTTCCCATAAATTTGGTGAGAGAAAAAAAAAAACAATTGTTCTTGTGTAAAATATTTTGTTTATTTTCTGCCGCAGTAATGTTAGGAGAAATCCTTTTTTATCTTCAAAAATTTATTCAATGTTTTGCTAATTTCGTTGCATTCGACTAACATTTGAAAAAAGGTTTGAGAGAACCACGATTGTGTAACCAAGTTTGTTAAAAAAATATTTATTTTCGACTTTCTATCAATATGCTTACATTTGATTTCAGTTAAAAAGTTAAACTAGTGAAAAAAATTAATTCGTATGAATTAAAGCATTTCGTTTAGTAAAATAATGAAATTGTCATGAGCAAATTGAAGACTAAAGTTTTGAGAATTCTAAAGGAAGCTCCAAAGGAAGCCATCTTTAATTTACCCTTTTTAAATATAATTTTATATTAATTCTACATTATTATTATTATAAATATTTTATCTATTTATTTGGGTATTGCAGCTTCATTCATTTCGAAGACACTATCATAGACTTATACATGAGTGTCTGAATTTATAAAATATATGAACACATGTCTTCATACATACAAACGATACATTATCAACTAGAAAAAGTATTAAGTGAATTTATTCATTCTCAAGTTAAGAAACTAGAATAAAAGAATGATCATTAAAAAATTAGCATCATTATCAAATTGACATTATTGAATGGATAGTTCTTTAAATTTCAATGACATATAAAATACCGTTTAATTCAGATAATTTTCATAAGAATACTGCTCCACCAACCCCAACCAGCGTAAATAGTTTTCCCAAAACTTTTCGGGATACACTATATTAAAAGTGCTCTCCCAGAGAATGGTTTGCGTGGCACGAGCGTACAATTATTACGAAATATTAACCTTCAGCTTGAATTTAGCATTTTTGCAGAATCCATCACGCGATCCTAGGAAAAGTTTTATGATTCATTCCTGGTGTGTGATTAATAATATTGTATTTGTGTTTTAGATACATATTTTTCCAACAAAAACTTGACTAAAAAATGAGTAGTCACAAAATTTTATTCCAAATCTGATATATTTAAGTTGGTGCATTTTTGAGTTATCGAGTTTACATCTTTCTAAAAGTACAGACAGACAGACAGTCAGCCTTTCTTTCGTTTTGTCACAAAATTGGTAAGTGTCTACACTATAGATGTTTAACATGTGTGCCTAATTTTATCCATCTAGCTCACTTCGTTTCGTATTTATCTTACATTCGAACAGCCAGACTCAATGGATTTTGTGCAAAATTTGGCAGAAGTCTGCATGTAAAGACCGTACACTAAATTTTATCCGTCTAGCTCAAAACGTTTTTAAATTATCTTTGTCACAAACGTACACACATAATGTCGTCCTGAGTTTGAACTCAGGGTTGTCTAAAATGCGGAGATACATCAAAATTTCAAGTTCTAATTTTTTGATTATTACAATACGTTCTCTATGCTTCGTATACGAGAGAGTAAAAAGAGAATAATATAATTAGAAAACAGCAATTAAAACTATCAGTAAAATCTGGACAGTTTAGACACCAATCAGAATATCAGGCTCCCTATGTTACAATCATAATCATATTAATGCATTGATTCATAATATTTTCATGCAGAAATATGCCCAAGATAGAATGCTTCGTATTTCTTTAAATATATTTTATCGATGGAAAAAAAACCCATTATGGAATGATTTCTATGTTTCGGTTAATCAGAATAGCTTCAGGCAGAAGAGAGAGAGAACCTGTATATTCATATTTCCCATTACATCATTTGTCTCGGTCTAACGACAGATGCTTCAGACCATTTATTAATTATGAATCCAAAAGATGATGGAAATGCATTAGTGTTAGATAAAATATGGCCCACACTGGAATAATCCTTCAAGCACCATCAGACACACGCTACAAATGAATCGATTTTTAAACGATTCGGACTGTACATGTGCGCTGATACCTTCCATTCATATTTTCCGCAAATGCACATAAAATGATTGCGATGTCCGAGAGCATGCTGCTGATCGAATGATCGATACAAGTTATCAATTCATAAAAATATAATAATACTTCTAGGGCAGCATTTCGTCATTCATCTATTCAATATTCTTGTTATTGATAAACGATTTGCTTCGAACTTTTGCCTTATGTTTGACCTTTGTAAAATGATTTCTCCATTCAGGTTGCGATATAATGCGATTTTAATTATCCTCAGAGGAATAATAAAAAAATATCAATATTGGGGAAGAATTGCTTTTTAGGAAGTACCAATTTTTTAGTCATCGAATCTCTTTAATGCTTTGTTTTCGTTTACATGGAAAATGCTCCGGATCATTGCTCTCATTTACTCTTTTCGGAAATAAGGATTGATGAAAATGTGCAACCATCAATAAACAGCGCATGCTGTTTTTAAAAGGCCGAATAAAAAGCATATGTGTGTTAATTTAGGTAATATTCTAAATATTTTTAGAGTTATAATTATAAAAGATTTTCTAAATTTTAAAATAAAGAATTCCAAAATTTTTCGTTTAAAAAAATGTTTATTCATTGAAAGTCATACTAAAGGTATACAGTGTTAGTATTTATTATAAGATTTGATTGTACCCTAAAAGTTATTTTTCAACAAAATCCAGTCTCCTAATAGTGAGTTCTTCATTTTTCTATTTTTTTTCTCTACTAATAATAAAGATGATTGTGTGTGTGCGTTGGCGCTCTACAGGTCAAACCGTTTAACCTTCAGTTACCAAATTTGACTCATACATACTTTGGACGATAAAAATATGCATTGAGAAGCGATTTTTTGAAATTTTAATTAGAAATTTTTAATTAATTAAAAATCAAGCTAAATGTATTTCTGAAATAACTTCCGAAGAAAATATTGCACAAAAAGGATTTTGATACCATCTCAAATTTAAAATATCATTTTTTTTTATTTATGTGAATTTAATAACCGTGTGAATATTTGCTGAATTTTGGCAATTTTTATAAACAAATTTTTTGCTTGCTTTAAGACGACCTAATGCCTTGATGTTCAAGTCATTTTAATATTTTCATAAAATATTTAATTTTTGATTTTCTTCCATTTTTGAAAGCAAAAGAAAAAGGTTTGTGCTAAATATTTGTCTATTTTATAACAGAAATAAAAAGTAAAGCTTGAATATCGCGAAATTTCGAAGGTAAATAAGTCAGATATCACTTTTTTAATAGAGCTTTCATGTTATGGAACAGTCTTCATGATAAAGATTCGTATACCCAATAAACAGAACTTAAGTAAGATATTATAACAAGGCTCTAAAATCAAACAACGTAGCAAAAGTAAGGATATGACGTTATCAAGAGATTGATCTGAAATCAAATATAGTCAATATTTCCGATGAACCAGCTGGCCGCCTCAGACGACTAGTTTCCAATAAATTTGAAATTATATACAAAATTAATCAGAAAATTAAATTAAAAAAATGTACTAATATCTATTTTTTTTTTGCAAATGCAATCTAAAGTTTTAAATTAATTAATTACTTCAGATTTTAATAATGAGAAAAATGGAATGATCAAATCCTAGTTTTAGAATGTTAATTTTGGGCTGTTCTCAAAAGATTTGAATAAATTCGGATTTTATTCCGAATTAAGAAAGATCTTTTATAATCTCATGTCTGCATACTTCTGATAATAAAATTTAAATTAATTCCGTCATCTTTTAAATGAAACAAAATTATGAACAAATTCTTGCTTTACAAATGAATAGAAAGCAGTAGGTGAAAACTATTATTCAAAGGTAGTTATTTATTTAATCAGATTTCCTCGAATCATTAGAATATATATTACAATTTAAGAAATTGGCTAGTAATTTATTATTATTGATCTTAGAAAAACTCATTTTCACAATAAATCTTTATTTAATCGGTAATAACGATTTCTTTGAAAAGATAGAATAGCTCATAAAACATCATATGAATATCAAATGTTATGAATCATTCAGCTTTCTGAACAATAAAATTCCACGGCTGAAGACATCTTATGTTAAATGCACGAAGAAAATGAATGAGGCATACTGAAAAAAATGTGCTTTTTTAAGCACACTTTTTAGAGAAGCACTTAAATAAAGGATCGAGAAGTGTTTAATTATATGTTAATCGAATATTTTCTGTTGCATTTACAAGTTTTTATTTTTATTGTTTAGATCTTATTTCATTATACAAGCAATTATGAGAGATTACCAGTGGTTAGTGTTTGAAATAAAATATTATTTTTGGAGTCCCTTCACCTAAAAACGGAGATATCGATTCACGAGTGTGCCGGATTTTACATTAATGTAGTCGATTTACGCCATGTGTTTAGCGGTAAGTTCATGTTCTGTTCCTCTGTGTTTCTGCGACGTCACTGTACAGTTTCAAACAAGTTGCAGTTACATAGTAACTGACTTGCGCATTGACGTTTGCCATGTATCTGAGATATCAGGTGAATTAGCTCCTTTCCGGATTTTTAATGAATCTTCAAGTTACGTGCTTTCATTTTTCAAATAAATAAGAATTAATTTTTTAATATCTACATAGAAAGAGCTGAATGTTTGTTAGTATGCTTTTTAATACAAATCCATGATCCTGTCTCGATGATGATTGGTTGATGAAATGCTGAAATTTGGCACACATGCTTTTAAAGACAAGAGAAAAGTCACTCTCAGTTTTAGAAGGCACAAAAGTTAATGATAGCTTAATCAAGTATTTGATGCTTTTCAACTTTATTTTCCGAAAATATTATTTCACAAAAATTGCTTTTACACTATTTTAAACTTCAAAAATTAATCTTTTTAATGATGAAAATTTCATTTCTGAGCAGCTTTAATGAATGCCATTTTAAGGTTTATTTTGAAACACAATTTTCAATTTTTTTTATTGAGATGAAATACAAATCTAATTTTACCGTTCCATAAAGTCAGTCAATCGCCTGCTTTTGCCATTGTTAAAATGAAGATAAAAACTACTTTCTTTCGGCATTCATTCGGATGTTTGATGTTCATTTCCGCTTTTATTTCATTAACTTATGTTACGATCAATGTAATAAATCATTTGATAACCTTAACAGGTTATCATACTAACAACAAAGACGAATGCGCGTGCGTGCATGTGTGTGTGAGTTGGTGCTCTACAAGCCAGACCATTGACATATAATTACCAAATTTGGCACATATGTATTTACCTTGAAGGGTAGGAATGTGCAATTCGGAGAGAGCTCTTTCAAGTTTTAATTATTTAAGAATTGAGCTGAATGGTTTTATGAGATAACTTCCGAAATTATTACGGCACAAAAATAACTTTGACACCGTTTCCAAATTTTAAAAATTGTCTGTTTAATGATATAAATTTAATAGTCGTGCAAATTTTGTAAAATTTTGAAGATTTTTTTTTTTTTTTTTTGCCTGATTTCTGACAATGGATTCAATTGTTGCCCTGAAATTCAAACTGTTTTCAAGGTTTTATCAAAGAGGTTTTTTAAGGTTTTTCACAAGAGAGAAAAATGAAGTCTTCTGTCTTGCCTCAGAATTCAGAAGCAAGATGAGCCGAGCATTTGCACTTCTAACCGTACTCTGATATTATATTCTCAATTATATATGTACATGTACACAATACGCAGAGTAAGTATAACAATTAAAATAGCATGACTTTAATAGCAAACAATTTGACGGAATAATAAATATGAGGTTATATCTAAACGATTTATTTAAAAACAATTATAATAGATATTCTTAACTAATCAGTTGGTAGCATAAGGCGACTAGTTATTAATTATAACTGATTAACCACACTGACCGTGACGTACATACTTCTTAAGTGGCAATCTGTAGCAGACATTAAATGAATTTTTCTGTCTTCCCAGATAAAACGAGGAAAGTTTTTAAAAAATGCAATAGTCAAAAGAGGTAAGAATTCGGAAGAGGAAAAGACTGCTTGTTAAAGACAATCTAGAATATTTTTTAAAAATGAAATGCTCAAAAATTAAATAAATAGAGTTTTTGTGATAAATTTTCAAAATAACAATGCATAGGTACATAATTTTCATTGAATTGTATATTTTCTATTTACCTTACTAATTTAAATTTCACTATCAAGATCAACATGAATTAATTTTTCAAATTTATCAGTTATTTTCTTGGAAGACATTTATTATATTTTTTGTTTTGGTTTAACTAACATTCCGTTTTCAAATTACTGGATGGTTATTTTGAAATAGACTCGGGATTTTGAATCGTGGTCAGATGACGTGGATTACAAATTTAAACCTTCACACTTATCAAACATCAGGATGCTTCAAGCTGGTATGCCATGAAAGTCTGCAGGCGTAATAATGTTACAAACGTGTAATTTTGCCTTCCAGCAAGAAAAGTGCCATCATAAGAGAGACTGATTTACAGTCATCCGTATTGGATGCTGCCGGATGCCGGGCCAGTGATCCCAGAACTTGGTGACCATTTGACGACGAATTTGGCAACAAAATGGATAATGCTCGAAACTTCGAGAATTTTTGCCGATCCGTACATTAGGGATCACGATACACCTGGTCTAGAAGCTTCTAGACCCGCCTCCCGGGAACTATAAAAGACCGACACTCTCAGGCTGTAGGTCGTCCATCGTCGTCGGCGTGAGTCGTCGTGTCGGATAGTCGGAGTCGCCGACAAGTAACGAGTCTTCGAGACGATAGCGGAGTGCCAACGTTGCGTGGAGCGAGTGCTGAACTGAGCTGTGAGCATCGAATTCTGTTGTCTACTGTAGAAGCAGCGTCGTATCTTTTGTGTACAAGCCAATTGTGAGAAGTAGTGAGTCGGTAGCTAAAGCGGGAAGAGACAGTGAGAAGTTCAGCCGCTGGAGAAACCGTAGAACGAAGCTACCAGGAACCCCTCTCCTGCTGGATTCTGTCTGGCCTCTTCGTGTGCTGTGGACGATTACTACTTATGGGCTACTATCTGCTATAGTGTGCTGTCCTGGGTTCGTCTCGGCTCTAAATATTTGTCGTCTGTGTATACGTCGTCTTTGTGAACTCGTGTCTTTGTGTAAATAAACGTCGTCGTTGTTTTCTACTGTCGCCTGCTGATTGTGTTTTCACACCATACACCCACTATCAAAAGAACCCGACGGTGAGGAAAATCCGTAACAATAATTATCCTTCATAATTTCCAAACACGCGGCGTATCCCTCATGAAAATGAATTTTTAATGTTTCCATTTAAACTTAGATATATTTTAACATTTGGAAGAAAGTTTTTGAAAACGGTGAATAAAAGGGTTATACGGCCAAGCTTCCAAAGTTTCTTTAATTTATTATTATTGTTCCATCAAAACAGATAAAATATTTTTAACATTTCCTTTAAACAATGAAAATATATGCTTCATAGCAGAATTCTAAAATTCTTGTTTTCTCTCTCAAACAAAAATGTACAATGGCCATATCTGTAATAAGAATTACGACTTTAAACAATGGTGAAAATAAAGCTTCCCTTCTTTGTTTTGTCATCAGATTCGAAGTTTAAACTGAGGCAAACTGCTCAAAAACTTTATAATAGTAGCAATTGTTCTAATTGACCACCTCTACCAATTGCTTGTATAAAGAGCTATTTGTTTCAAGAAAAATTCGTTTTCTCAGAGTGTTGTCCGTATCATCATCGCGAAAAATAGAAATTCAACGTTTTCGACAGAGAATACTAATTTGATTTGAACTTTCCAGAAAAGGGCGGAAATGCTTCTTTATAGGGGAGTATAAAAGGCTTTATTTTAGATATGTTTCTTATGTTTCGTCATATAACTAACTATTCATTTAATTATATTTCAGAGTTAAAAATTAATCAATTGTCATATGAGATATAGCATGTCACTTCTTTATAAAGAAATGACATGAAACTTGGTGTTTTTAAATATCACGTTTCATTAAAATTTAGAGGAAATAGAACTTATAAATCTAATACTGCTCGGAACTACACCAGCTTTCACGAAATAAAATCAAACCCGTAAGAGAAAAAGTACTGAACTCATGATTTATATGCAATTAAGTATTTTTGATATTCCCCTGAATTGGTAGTTTTATGAATTGAGGAAAACGATCTTGCTTTGCAGCCCTGTACAGACTTATGGAAAGAATATCTTTTGCAAAGAAGATTTAAAATAACAATTTATGAGTGGATCATAATTATGCATGTAGTATAAAAATTATGACTTGTATTAAATCACATATATTAAAGATCTTAATTGCATTAATTCTTGCACAAGATTTTAATTGCACAGATGACAACCAGTACTGGGAGTAAGAGGTCATGCGAGCGATTTTGACAAACATGCGCTATGGTAAATTCATAGTTCGAGCCTTCATTTTGCCATAACTCCTTCAATATTTAAGATAGAAAGATAATTCCTCCTCTTACAGGGTGGGAGCTAAATTTAATACAGATGACGGAATGATAATAAAATTTCACCCTTTTCCCTCTACCAAATACTGCAGTAATTTTGAGAAGGATTTGAGTATTAAAAGAGAATGGCAGAAAAAGCAGCTTGTAAGATCTTTTCAAAGAAATATTGTAAACTACGATTAAAAAGTAATCGAAATTAGAGAGTGAAAATCATTTTTAACTACCAACAATTAAAGAATTGCTGTTATTGAACTTTCAATACAAAACGTATTCTTTGAGTTGAGGCAATAATACAACCATTTTGAATCACCTTCCTTTTTTCAATAGTAAGAAAGTTACGGGGATATGAAAATTTCTACAGACACATATTCTTTGAGAAGGCTGGTCCATTTTTGAGCTTCTCGGAAATTTTCACCCTCCATTCTGATTCCGTTCAAATTATATCAAAAATACTCTAATTATCAGATTCACAAGATATCAATATTTCTGGAAAGGGCTTCGAGTGTTTTCTAGTTTGAATTTCGAGGACTTCATTGCATTTGAATTGTGCTGATTTATTTCGTCCCGTTGCTTATTAGTACAGCCAAGAGTTTTGAAACACCATTCATAAAGAAAATCTTTAGTAGGTTGTTCAATGAATCGCTTCGCAGTGAAGGCAGTTTAAATTGCAATAAAATACAGTAACTTTTTGCTCTCCTCAACAATTTGAAAAATGCCCAAAAGGAAACCAAAATGACATGTTCCCTGTCTCAACCATTGTTACCTATCTTAAATGTTTTCTGTAAGATTGTGAAAATTTCATGATGTCATGTAGAAGAACCAAATTATCGAATATAAGCAAAAGCCATACAGAATTTTTGAAGTACTGAAATAAATGAGTTTAAGAACAAATGTAATTTATTTGTTAATAGATATTCATCAGATTATTCACAATACAACTTCTTTATACAATATCTTAACATTTGAAAGAAAAATGCCTATTTTTGAAGTAGATTTTTTATTCAAAAGCAAAATGAAAAATGGTAATCCTCAATTTGCTAAAATGAAAACTTGAACGGCAGTTCGATTTACATTCCCAGCATGAAACGCACCTTTTAAAACAGTTCTGTCTTCTCACCAACTGCGAACTTCACAGCGAAGCTAAATTGTTCCACTTTTTTTCACGGTAATTGCCATCATTTCCCTAATAGTCCTGCCATTACAGAAATGCTGGCGAAAAACGCTCTTACTTTTCGCTAAAAATCGAACATTTCTCAACGATGCCCGTATGACTGTCAATCAAAAAAAAAAAATCCCTATTCGAATATTCCGAAAAGGGGTGGGGATCCTCCTCGTAGACAATAGGACAAGCGGGACACCCAAACGAACCCCTATCTTTTCCCTGTGGTCCCATAGTGGCATGTGTGAAGATGTCTCAAAAAGGAACCAGAGAATCGATGGTTGCTATGGGAACGGAGCTTCGACTTTTAAGGTCAAGCCAGAAAATCGGTAGCCTTCGCTCCCCCCGATACGCGCTATCGAGTCCCCCCCCTACCTTCAAATCCATTGTACGACTCACGTGCGAACGAAATTAAATATTTTGCCGTCCGTGATTGAGTACTGCATTAGCAGGAATGAGATAAATGTTTCGATTTGTGGTGGGTGGGAGTGGTGTGCTGATAATCTGATTAGATGAGTGAGTTTTTTCGCGGGGCAGCGATTATCCTGCTTGTAAAAATGAAAGTTAATAGTATCTTAATGATCACGCAGCAAGCGCTTTAGTTTCGAGCGATGAGCAATGTGAGATGAGGTGATTTGTGCTGCTTCACTGTTTGGCGCATTTCTGTCGGGAGCGGAATCTTTCATTTGCATCCGGGACGTTTATGCATCTGATAAATGAATCGGCAAAGAGAGCGTGATAAGTAACCGTTAGCCTTATCACTTCCAAAGCGATTTTTATTGCCCATTTGCACCAGCTATCATTTCGTTTGACTTCATTGAAGCAGTTCAGTAAAATGTGATTTTTTAAGAAAAATAATCATTATGAATAAATATATTCATATAAAACAGTTTGATTATTGTATTATTATTAATGATTAAAAGTAAAACCAATTCATTTTGGGGAATCTATTAATAAAACAGAACTAATGTGACTCATTTCTAATAGTAAATGTGTTTACCCGCATTGCAATGGCATGTCGCTTTTCTACTGTCTTTCTTTTCGAACTTGAACTCAACTGTCATACTTTCTTGTATATGAAATATATAAAGCGAAAGCACTATAATGGACGATCATGAAATTTGCAAGAACCCCCTCAGACCAAGAAATACACTTTTGGGAACACGACGCTTTGGCAGGGATGGATGACATTTTTAATGTGTGATCTGAATTTCATCAAATATTTTTTATCAAATTTTTAACGAAATCCATTTGCAGGAAGTTTATTTATCTGAGAGCAAGTGCACACGGTAACTACAAAACGTATGAGCTAGACAGATGAAATTTCGTACGCAGATTCAGCAACTAAAATACAGATCCATACCAAAATGTACAAGCTAATAGACATTCAATCCCTGAAAGGGTTGAATATCTTTTAGCTTGTACATTCGTAAGCATGATAATTCCAAAATTCACCGATTACATTTGGTATATGATCTGGAAATGAATGTTGTAGCTAGTTATCAGTTAAACGCGCCTTATGACTTCGATGGAGAGGGGTGCAAGAAAGTAAAGAAAACCTTCATTTTCTAGTTGCCAAATAAGTAAATTTATAATAAATAAAAATTTTGTTAAAAATATAAAATATAAGGACATTAACACTAGTAATATGGCATAAGTATTAACATGTAATCAAATATAATTTGTCAGGTCCCTACTACATGTTCCATTACGTCTATTATTAGAATATATATAAATATCAAATATGTCTTCCGACACGTCCCCGACGGTTAAAATGGTCAACATTTCAGTTGTAAAGGAAGTGGATTTTTTCGCAAATAAATTTGAAATCCGCTGAAAATTTCGGACATACGTGACGAATGTCTTATCATTAGAGAGCAGTCAAAAATACTTTTTTTCTTAAAATATTTGCTTTTTAATGTTGAATCGAATGACGTTAAATCCGTCGGGGCCAACCGTCCTCCTGCTGCAGTGGTGTGGAAGGTCGGAGAGGAGGTGTCAGCTCAGGTATCGTCCTCGTCATCTGACAGCGATTCAAAATGATGAGGTCCGTCAAAAAATAGCCCTAGTGTTGCTGTAAAACGGGACGTTAATATAACTAAACTAAACTAAACTAAACTCAGAGTAAATAATATTTTTAAAAAATGTTTCCATTTTATGAGTTAAAAATATTGCAATTTGTCAATTTAAATGTTTGGAATAGCTGCCTTTATTTTTTTACAGAAATTACAAACGTTAGTCAGTTTTCGCCAATTCGGTTATTGTAGCCTGAGTGCATTGGGAAGACGATATTGAAATAAAGAAAGTTTAGTGAAGGCAATAAATCTTTAAAGAAGCTATAAAATGATGGACGTCGCCAAATATGTAGGTCAACTCTTTTCACATTTTATACAGATCCTTCTTTCCAAGATATGGAGAAGGGGAAAAGGTTATTTCTTAGAACTTCTGGCGGGAGAGGATAAACTCTCGGGGTAGCTGAAAAATATCGATAATTCGGCTGAATTCTTCATCCGCATCAAAATATTTGATGAAGTTCAGCCGTCTTTTGCGCTGCCCTATTTCGATTCTAGTAGTGTGTGATTTTTCCGAGAGTGAGATCCAAATATTTCCGTTCGGTAAATGAGTCTATGATTTATACTTACTGATACTAATATGCTACATATAATTTTTTCTATAAATTATACTTATTTTACATTATAATATATATTAATTTCTAATTTTTCAATAAAATGAAGGTGGGATACTAAATGACACCTAAATTTTAAAGAAAACATACATAGAAAGTGTAAAACTATTTCTTTAAAAAAATTTAAGAACTCATTTTATTATTCATGGAAAATAGTAATATGGACTAGAATAGAAGTTTAATAGAATGGAATAGTATAAATGGAAGTTTTTTTTTATGAACTAAAATGGAAGCTGTCAAAATCTGCTGATTGAAAATGGTGATAGTTGTAGTCCATTTATACTTCAATAATACACACACCTCAGCATTTTAATTTCAGAAAAAAAGAAAGACTCGCCAAATAAATTCGTGACCCCAATGCTTCGTACGCCATCCGTCAGAAGCACGAGTCACTAAACATAAAAATACGACAAGGAACTCTGCCTCCACAAAAACAGTTATTTTGCAATATAATCCACAGTCGTATTTAAATACATACCTGCATCAAATGTAAAATTTAGAATAATAGAAATGGTTTCTAAGATTCATTGTCTGTTTATTTACTTGGAAATACCGAAGAAATAAAGCAAACTGAGACATCATTATTACTTTTCCAGTTTTAAAGTATGATTTATTCGAATCATTCTGAAAAAAAAAATCTCGAAAAAGGCAATTGCAAATAATTAAAAAATGCTAAGATGATTCTTATCTAGATTAGATATTGATAGCAAAGAGGAGTTCTTTATAACAAAGATGCATTTTAAATATGTATGATTCAAAGCCACGACAAAAGTAATTATCTACGAGTCCATGTTTTCTAATCTTTTCGCTTTGGAATGTAAGCCCGACATTCGAAAGGGTTGTTGAGGAGGGTCGCGTGAATAAAATCCGAAAATAGAAATAAAATGATGTAAAAATAGTTAATTATTAATTTTTTTAAATAAGATAAAAAATAAACACTCTATAAAATACATCTACTTTTCCTCCAGGCTTATTCCTCCGCATAAGTTATAACGGCGCATCCATTCTTTGCGTGGTAAAAATTCGGAAGGACACTTCCTTAAAAGCCGTTTTTTTTAAGTTAAAATTTTGTTAATATTTTTACCATATCAACTATTGGCTAATAAGCAGGAAACGGGACAAATAGAGTATTTCATTCAAATGGAAGACACTTCAGTACTTTACTTTCTGCCTGGTCATTCAGGACGTTTCGTCAAAAAAAAAAATCACTACAATGACAAGAAAAGGATTTTGCAATATGGAAAAAAAAAAAAAGAGAAAGATTCACCTTTACTTTCTCTTATTCAAAATCAATCTTTTATTTAATATTTTTAAAAAGAAAATTCGTAAACCTTTTTAAAATTTTACTATTTATTTTTCCATAAAATGTTAGACAAAGCGGGACATTTAACTCATATTTGAGATGGAAGCGGGATCCTTTCTCTAGCAGGGACAAAGAATAAAGAATCGCAGCATGAATCATTTCATAATCTAAATCAATATATATAAGAAAAAATAATTAGAAATGTTTTCACCCTTCTACATTGAACCCTTTGACGCCCATTTATCTGAAACGACTTTTGCATTTTAAGCGCATATAATTTTTTGAACATGTGACAGCAGTAGCTTTTACGTAAGAATTCATTTATTTCTTATTATTCAAAATATATACTGCTGCATGATATTGAGATAACTTAAGCTAATTATAATTACAAAAAAAAAATGGAAACATAAATTTAAACAAATACGAAACGTTCTGATAAGTTAAATGTACCCGAAAGGTTAAAGATAAAATGCAAAATACACATTAAACAATATTTTTAAGAAAATATCCTGTCAGAAAACATAGAATAAACATGCAATGATTCTGCTTTTGTCAATATTTATATTACCTTTCAAATATGTCTTCGTTTATCTGCTAGGTAAATGAAGATTAAAACTGCTAGTTTTTTCTCACTGTAGGCCTCATGTTGTCTCAAAACGGGAAGTCATTGTCAATAAATTAAACTCAAGTATAAATTTACAATTCAGGAAGAATGGAAAATAGAGTTAATTAAAAATCTCATCTCATATGCTTATTAATTGGAGTAATTCAGGTTCCAAAAAAACTGAAATGGCGATGAGGCCTCTCAAGCGAGAGAATGCAGAACTCAACCGCATTCCGATCAGATGCTCGCATTTCTATTAGCATTTAATATCCACAGCACGAAGGAGAGCAAAGAAATGCTAAAATTGGATCGCTGGCGTGGATCGAAATATTGAGAAATGAACGAACACTTACGAAATTTAATAAGCATTCGTATTAAAATCGGATTCGAAGTATTCTGATTACGAATAGTTTTCGATAGAAAACGAATATAAAGTGATGAAACAGTAATAGATAAAGAAATTAAAATTTTCAAATTAAGATCTTAAACCAATTTTCGCTTCGAACTAACAAATGAGGTCCTTTATCTAGTCAAATGAATTTTGAGATTTAATACATGTGTATGTGGATTTATAAATCTTTCTGTTTGATCATTAATACTATTTGATTTTTATTAGTATAAAGGACTATCAGATGTGAAATTATTACAGAAAAATTTATTCGATTCGTAAAGTAAGTGGTAAGCATTCGGAATGTCAGAAATGAGAGAAATAAAGCCAGCGGAAGTGTCCTTCCTGAGATGTTAACATTTTCTTTCTTTCATCCTTTGCTTCTCCTGAAGGTACAACGGGAGTTGGTGCAAAGCGCCGCTATGATTTGGCCATCTTTCTGAAAAGTTGGCAAGAAAAGGCGCAAGAGTTCAGTGGTACAAAAACCATTCTTGATTAAGCGGCTCCAAATGTATAGTATGAATTAAAATTTTAGATAAAATCCTGCCCAATGTCATGCGTAATAAACTTTTATGGTATGCGGTAAAAAGTAGCTGTAAGAAAACTTTTCAATATATTTTTAAAATTATATCAAATATTAAAAAAACAATCATTTTTAAGAAAGTAAAAAGATGTGGATAATTAACTTTGTGATGCCAAGTTAGGTTAGAGGAAGTCTGAAATCAAGAGATGCGTTGTGAAATAAACTGTGGGCAATCTATTACAATGTACTGAACTGACATTCGACAATGGCATATTGTACTTTGAGGAGCGGGTCCTCCCAACAATAAATATATATGCATGAGTTGGGTTTGGCCTATTCTTAATCAAGTAAGAATTGTGTCATGCTTTCTGTTAGGTAAAGTGGGCCAAAAGTTAATAATATGTTTAATTGAATGAAGCTTATTTGTATTCTTGCGATCCAATTCACTTTGCCATTTTGAATGGAGGCTGGTTTTAATGTATAAGAGAAAGGTAAGAGAGTATTGGAAAGAGAGAGGAGAATCGCAAGGTTCTGAAAGAAAGATGAAACGGTATATTTTATGTGTTTATATGTGGTAATGTGCTGTGCCCTATTAGATAAATGTTCGAATAAATAATCTCGGAACTAAAATCGTGTTACCTTCTCTCCTGTCACAATTCATACATTTACAAAATGTTTTATAATAAAAGAACCCTCATTACAGGTGGGTAGTGTGGAAAGGTGGCAGCAAACCCTCAAAGGTCACGGCAGTCGGCGAATCTAAATGCTTCCACCCCCCGACTACTACGTGCATTGGCGCAAAATGGTATTTTCTGTCCTTCATAATGCAATGAACATTATCAAGGAATGAATGTTAAATGAGTATTTAGCAACATCTCTCTATCCATCAGTGGAATCCAGAATTTGAAACAGATATATACTTTCGGTTACAAGACCACATACTAATTTTTTTTTACCTAAATGCTTGCGTTTTTGAATTATCGCTTTCAAATAAACAAGAGAATGTAAAATAATAAATAATTACCCCTTTGATTAATTTAGTTTGAAATTTAAACCTTATCTAAAAATGTCATAATATATTTATATCACAAACTTTTACAAATGACATGACATATTGTATATCTTTTTTCAGTTAACACGCTCGGTAATATTGACAGATAATTCTGTTATTTCCGAAATGCACGGCTGTTTTACTAATGTTCGAATGTGTATGTATCTTGCATGAAACTCGCGGTTTCCACACACACGCGCGCTAGTGCAGTGCTGGAATGATCTGACTGCGAAAAAGAGATTCACAGTGTGTGTCATTTACTGTACAGGTTACAAAGTCTTATGATCAACTTTTCGAAAAAGAAAGGGACAAAGATACATGCTGCCGTAAACCCGCGCTGCATATTGAAAATGAAGAGAAAATGGTTATATTTGGAATGGAATCTCTCGTGGCTATATTCTGTAATTTTAAGTATTGACAGAAACTTGGAGATGGAAATGGACTTCGTCTGACAAAAGAAAAAAAATTCTATGGCCATGCATTGTTTATTTCCAGGCGAGCAAGAAATTGCAGGGCGAAAGCTTGTCCTTTCAGAAGGTTAGCAGGAAGCAACTCCTGAACATGTGTAATTTTAAATGGATAGCGTTACAGGATATATATTTCTTATTAGTAAAATACTATTAATTATATTTCCTACTCATAAATACGTTTTCTCTACTCGTAAAATGTTAAAAATCATGCTGTCCAGCATGTCTAATATTCAGGAAAATGACTGTGCACTGGACGTTCCTGGAGCACAGCTTGACACTTCCCGCAATGCTGTAGTCACATACTCCACTGACATCGAAGCGATTCTTTTTTTTCCTGCTACCACATTTCGTGTAAAAAAAATCTATCTCTATGAATTTATCAATTATCTTAATCAACCAAACTATGCCGTTTTAAAGCCATTTTTTAAGCCCTTTAATGCCCTAAATTTCTTTAATGCAATTGCCGCACAATCATCTTCTTATAAAAAAAAGCTTCACAAACAAAGTCCCATACAATGATCGAGTCATGAATGCCTTCTCCGACGATGAATTACAGAAACTACATATTCCCCGCCATTTTATCACATGTGGAATATGCGATGACTAAATCAAGTCTTTTAATTAATATCTAAAAATTAGCATATATATATATATATATATATAAGAAATAATCAAAAGTATAAGCATTAGGAAAATTCCAATTAAAAATTATTTCTGAATCAAACTAAAAAAGCACAATTGTATTTAGAGAGCGCTAATGCTGCTACTGCTAAAACACAGATGAACATAACCAACTTAGTAAAAATAAAAAGGAATAAAAATAAAACCAAAAGCACAAATAAATAAAAAATAAAAAAAAAGAATCCGGCCTGAAGATTTTCTCAAAGGTCACCCTCAGGCAGGGATTTAAAAAAAAAAGGATTTTTTCTGTGAGGGGTCTGACTTTTTGTCCAACAATATTGATCCCTCGTGATCCAAAAATCCCCTGAAATGGAGGCCTAAGAGATGCACCATTTTTTTTTTGCAGAAATAATCAATAAATTACAAAAAAAAAATACATCCTCTAATTTAAGCGAAAATTACAATAACATAATATAAACTATAAAAGAATACTCACAACTAATAATTATAACAAAAAGGAAAGAACATACCAGTAGCAGGTAAAACATCTACCAAATAAAATGTCCCATCGTGTTCTATCTTGTTTCCCGCGTCTTATACTGGCGCTGAGACCCTCCAATTATTTATTACTTTGAATGAACAGGTTTTTCTAAGCAGAAACAGAATAAGACGCGGGAAACAACACGATGGGGCACTTTATTTGGTAGATGTTTTACCTACTACTGGTATGTTCTTTCCTTTTTGTTATAATTATTAGTTGTGAGTGCTCTTTTATAGTTTATATTTTAAAATCAAGTTATTACTGTATGGTTCATTTGTTATTTTTTTTTATAATTTTATTAATTTTGGAATACAATATTGGATTCAAACTTTATATTCCTCATCAACAACAAAATTAAATCCAATTTTTACAACTTTATTCGCATAAAATAATTTTATTGATGCAATTGAGGCTTTTAAATATTCATGTCACAAGTTTGAATACAAAATACAATGCATTTATTTAATGGTGGTTTCTGGAAAATTCTGAGCTAGTATATTGATTTTACTCGGATTTTTTTATATCTATTAATTTTGTTTAAAAAAATGTCATTTTAATCTGGACACGCTCTAAAGTATTATTATTATTATTATATGCAGTTTGATCGGCTGATTACTTAATGGAATTTTAGTTCAGGTCGATCAAGGCAGTGAATTTTTACGAATAAAAGTCCCGACAATACTGGTCAAAACATGACATTTCGTCCCCTTTTCATGTTTCCATCATAAATAAAATGGAGAAAACTCACGCACACAACAGGAAATATCGATTTTCTTTCCATGCTTTTAATTACTTTGACTTTCGCGAACGTAATGAGCCATTTTTACCTAGGAAATTTCTAAAGACTAGAGAACTCCTGCTGCGATTGCAGTCGCAGTTATAATAAAGAGGAAGAAATAAATCATATTACCTTGTGTTGTTATTCATGCTTTTACTTCTCAATACCCACGCATTTCATAAACCAGTAGAGCTTTATTTTTGGAGGTTTATGAGCGCACACATGCTTGTGTCTCCCCATGCAAACGTCAAATTAGTATTCGTTTAACGCCCATCAATTTCAATCACGCAAACCAGAGCAGAAATTGGATTTAATTCTAAGCCTTGAAAGGATATTGCTTATAGCATTACTGCTATAAAAGGATAGAAGTCATTCTTGGTTTATAGCCTTACATTTTCTGAAAAAGTCATTACAATTATCCAGTGGTATTTTTTTTTTTTTTACCCTGTCTGAGCATTGTTCTTTAGACATGACATGTTTTGCTTCTGAAATTAACTCATGATTTCTTGAAAGGAGAGATTAAGAAAAATCCATTAAGTTGAATAAAGGCGCATGTATATAGAAATTAAAGCATAGAATACGTTTATTTTGTTCTAATTTAAATTAATAAATATAGATTAAATAAAAAAAATTAAATTGTTTTTTTCGAAAGGTCAAAAATGAAGGTCTTTACGTCTCGTTTAGCTAAATCTTGGTGCTCAAAGTCGACACGCTTTGAATTGAAAAAAAAAAAAAAACTTACTTGTTCAAGACTATATATAAAATATATGTGGTACAAGCAATATTTCTACAAAGAAATCAAAGCCTTTTTTTTTTTTGCTGTCCTTTTCTTTGTTGAGCGCTTGATTTGAAAAATGTATGATTTTGTTCTCTCATAAAAGCAACTTCGAACTTTTTTGATGCAATAAAGTCGACACGGTGTATCAGAAAAATGAAGTTTAGCTAGGTACTTTCCTGTTCTAAAATTTTTAAAAAAAAAAGAATTTTTTTATTTCCTATATTTTCAATTGGAATAATTTTTTTAAAAAAAGGCTAAATATATGGTTGGCAGCATTTTATTAAAAAAAATTCAACACAAAGCACGGAATTCTTCCTTCGTAAAGGGAATTTATTTAGGTATGAAATTCTAACTTGGATCAGTTCCATTTGAGAAATTCCAAGGTGGCCTGATGTAAGGTCTGAGCTGCGAGTCCTAAGAATTTCATTCTCAAAATCCTATTTCACTGAAGAACCACTGTTTAAATGGTCTGGTGAGCGTTAAATCTGTCGAGATCAGATGTCTTTGTTGGTGTCTCGAGAAAGTTTGGAGAGCTCAGATACCGTCCTAGTCATCTAACCGCTGTTCAAAATTACAAGTTCCTCCCCATAATAGCTCTAATGTTGCTTTAAAATGTGATATTATTATAATTAAACTAAATTCAATTTGGAGATTCCATATGATTTTCAAAGTGGATATATCATTTTAATAGTTATGATAAGTTTATGCTAAAAGTATATATCTGCAGGCAGACAAAGTGAAGAAAAATCTTAGTTTCAAAATTCAAATGAAAAAGTAGGAAGGGTGAAACATCTAAAATTTGTCATCCTTTATGCATTATGTGAAGTTTTATACAACTTCTTACTATTGAAAAAAACGTCTTAATTTGACAACTTTCAAGTAAAGCTAATATTTTAAAAAATTCTTTTATCTCCGAACTAAACCAGAAAGTGGAACTGAAGAATGTGATGATTCCATTTTTTTTGTTGTATGCAAAAATATTAAAATTGTTCATTCGTTGTCCTAAAAATGTTTGTTGTACCCCTTTAAATTGATTGTTCTTTTTTTCTCTGTATTGGTGAAATTAGTTAATGCTTAGTTTCAGGTAAAAAAAATCAAATAAAAAGACGCAACCGAAAATGATTAAAAAATGCATGTGTCATTTCCCTTCATAATTTAAAGTAATAACGTTGAAAGCCGAGCAGTTAGTCGCATGATGCTACTTTTTCTTCTTTATAGCAGAAATAAGCTGAAGATTAAAATTGTTTCTGAAGTGCCCTAGCAGAAAAGAAAATCAAGACACATTTGAAATAATATCAGTACCTCTGAATCCAATGAAAAATGTATCGTTGCTTAGTGTGTACCTTTCATAACAATATTTTGGATTCGAAGGAATAAAGGATATCTTTTCTGAAGATCTAAAATAATAACGACTCTCGGCATTCGAAAAAATAGAGATTTTTCATCAAAATGCGTGAGATTAAAAACGATATTTTTGCGGTTTATAACAGCAATGCCCTTTCCTTCGAGAAAAATATCTTTGAAAATAAAGATAAAGGAACTGTAGAGTAGATAAAATATTTTATCTGTGATTTATTTGTCTGCTAGGAAGAAAGGACAATGATTTTCTATTAAGAAAGGTTTGTGATAAATTTTCTCTCTAAAATGTGACATCTGTATGTTCAAAGAACAAACGTATTGTATAAGTCTTGATTAATAACTACTGGGTGATTTTCAAACGATAGATCGAAAATGAAATTTAAAAAAATGAATAGAAAGAATGTACTGTTTTATGAATTTTAATTTTTAAAGAAACTAACACGTTTTGCTGTACATTGGGTTATTGATTCATGAATTCACTGAATTACAAACAAAGACGTCCAATAATATTCTGAGAAAGATTGTTATGCAGCGAATTTATAATGAATTCTTCAAACAAAAATTATAAAAATAAGCGATTCAAATTTGATGCATCGTATTGCCATCTGTTGGTTTTTCCACAGGCACATTCGGAAATGGACAACACATGGCTCTCAGGACTCGTAAAGCAGACGGAAAATGAGAGATTGAAAAGAATGACGGAATAGTTTCATATTTTGTACATTCATGGAACGTTTCAAAAACAAAATTCTAGTGATTTCACTCATAATATTATTGAGCTTTCCAAGACTCATTTCTGTTTTATAAAATTTTTTAATTTGAATGTGATCATTACATTATTTTATCTAGAAACAGATGAAATGATAAATAAAAAGTGAGAGTTTGTTGACTCTAAAATGAGCAATTATTTACAATTAGTTTGCATAATATTTCATATTGTCTACAGATATGAGTCATCTTGAAACGAATATATTCGACATAATACAATAATAATGAGGTCTTATCTTTTCACATTCTTCTACAAATCATTCTTTATCAAAGAACAAAGGCCTGTAGCAAGTTCCTTACTACAAAAAATTTCATTGTTTGATGCAATTAACTAGGAAAAGAGTATTAGAAAAACAATCGGAATAAGGTATAAATTCTAATGTGCCGTGGTATCGCATCAGTATTTCTTTTTTCTGGAACTTTTTATGTTTATCCGTATACATCTGAATAGATGAACAATGGAAGATAAATCACCCTTTAGTTGGCTTTTTTATTATATATATATATATATATATCACTGTCCTTTTAAATTTATTATGGGTTTACATTCTACATAGAACTACAGCATAGAAAAGTTGAAGATTGAAAGTGACATAAATTGCTTTTATTTCCAGTCATATTTTTTTAACTAATGGTAAATGTTTGGATATTTTGTTATATTTTTTTTTGAGAGGTAAGATATGTGGAATGTTTGAAAGAAATAAATAGAAGTTAAATATTCGCAAATTTTTGCATCGATTCATCTCAAACCAACAGGAAATCATTCAACTATATGTACTGTTATTATAGTTTCAGCATCAACTTATATTATGGAACTATATTGTACCATATTTGAAATATGTTTTAAAAAATTCTGATGAGTTTATTTTGTGGAGATTTATTAATAAATGAAACTTTAAGAAAAATGGTAATTATTATGATGCTATATTTAAAATAAAGATTCTAAATGTTTAGTTGTATGCCAGTGAAGCTATTATTCCACACTTTCAAAATTCATGATGAATCATTTATTTTTCTTGTTTGAATAGAAAATGCATTTTTTCTAAGAATTTGGTTCTTTATCTTTTAAAGGCATTGCTCTGCGAAGTTAATATAAAAACTTTAATTTTGCTCCTAAATTGTAATAATCTTTGTGCTGATGCTATTTATTAGTGATGGAATTCTTCAATTGGAAAAGAAATAAATGTATGTTATAGCATGAATATAATGAATGTTTGATTGGTTTATACAAAATATACAGAAATTCATGAAATCTTTTCTGACGAGAAATCTTTCTCAAGCCATTTATTTTTAAAAGTTATTTCAATAATCCTTTTTTTTCCTTCTTTTGACATTTCCCATTTTCAGCAATTAATTATCTTTCCAAAATGAGAGAATTTCATGCTCAGTTAATTGCGCACCGGCATGGGAAGCTGCACGAAAGCAACGCAGTTTGCTGGAATAGTTTAATATGAATTAGAGATCGTTATGGTTCGAGCGTGCATTTCGGTCATAGGAAAGTCGTTAATGCTTAAAGACCTCACTTGTGTAATTGACGGGCTTATGGCACAAATCTGTTGTGAGCAAACTAAGCCGAAACGGCGCAATAGAAATGAAATAAATCCTTTGATACCTTACAAATTTAATTTGGTAGAATCTTTACCATATTGCGAATGAAGATATTTGTGGGGATATTTCGAAATGAAATGTTCCTTTAAAGGAATGATCTCGAATAAGATAATGACAGAACTATATTTCCTTCTCCTCATGTTAAAAATGAGGGTGGTTTTGAAATAGTTTGTCCTTGACTTACTAAACTTTAAAGTAGCAATGAAATTAAAGTTTGTTTAAGATATTTTTTTTTGAATTTTTTTTAACAAAATGCATAGTTTCATTTTCTCGTATACACAATATATAAATTATTTTTATAGTCTCAAAATTCGAACTCGAAATTTCCATAAATCTTAATGCTTTATGCCACCCTAGGTTGGAAAAAATGAATTTTGTAATTATGTCTGTTTATGAATGTGATACTCAGAAATGGAACGAGATTGACGCTTAAAATTTTATATGCAATCTTCGTACTAAAATTGTAGATGAATGTATCGACCAATCTGTGGAGGAATTTTTTCAAAAGGATATATGCCTGCCCACTAGGGCTGTGCCGATTTTCGATTTATCGAAAAATCGATTTTTTGATGCCAGTTTTCGAAAAATATCGATCTATCGATATCACGATCATGAATAATGGTTCAAGTTGAATCGCAATACAATAAATCGATACTCACATTTTTTTTGCGTTTTCGATTTCGTTTTGGTTACTGGTTAGTGTTTATTTTTGTTGCTCTTCATTCTTTTTCACCTTTATACATAATTTTTATTAATATTTCTATAAATATTGTCATATTTTAATACATAAAATTACTTGTTTTAAGCGTTCATATTCAAAATTAATTTTTCAAGACATCAGATTTTGAATTCACAATTTATTAAAACTACTTAATTTTAATTTTTAAAGGAATTATTATGTCATTTTCCTCTTTTTTTTATTATAAAGAGTGAAAAGAACTGTTTTAAGTTAGTAGTAAAAGGAGTAAAATTTTAAAAATTATTATATTGAAAAAACGCAATGTTATAAATTGTGTAAACACTGCTTTGGCATTGGCACATTTTATTAAAAGTCACCCAATTATTTTTATCCAAAGAAAAACGAATGTATTCTTTATAGAAATTGAAACTTCCTTTCATTTGGAGTCGTTCTGAACAATCACTATGTTAAGCGATGTTACGTATAACATATAATAGCTATAAATATATAATAATATCCCGATATATCGAAAAATATCGTATGCGTAGCACGCTATATCGCGATGATGAAGTTGGGTCATTACCCATCCCTACTGCCCACCCAAGAGCATATTTAGTATAATCTAAAATTCCAATAAGATAAGGATAAAATTTGCCTTACGATCTTGCCATTAAAAATTATAGATTGCAGGAAATTCTGGAACAAATCTGATAAAGTAATTGTCAACCCATCTATTCTTGTGTGTGTGACCCTATACCTCAAGTCAGTAAACAGAAAATAAAATTTGGTATGTGACAAAGATAATGAAGATCTTTATCAAATTTGGCTTTGAGCGATCAATGGGAAAAGGATTTAAGTGCATATAGGATTGTTTTTCGCCAGTCGTCGACCCCTCAGGGGCTCACCTTCTTTAGGTGAGTACAGGTGTCCCAATCCCGAGGTTCCCAGGGATCTTTACTCCCTTTATGTTTACTCTCCACTGCGCCTTCTGCTTTCTGCTGTTTTTTCCTTCCCTCGCCTGCCATCGAGGGAGCTCTCCATGAGAAGCTGTCGCCGCTCTGTTTGCTTCTTGCTTCTCATGGACAGCCAAAAACCCCACATGTTGGCCGTGCGTGGCAACCCATTAGGCGGGCGGTATACTGTGGTCCCCGGTGTATCAATCGGCCGGTATCCTAATCGTTTGGTTAGTCTGCTAGGGATCAAGCGAAAGGGTCATCCTCTGGGGCTTGGCGTTAAGGGTGGTCAACGTCCCTGGAGATGGCCCTGAGCGTATAGACTCCGGCTAACGCGAGGGTAAGTGCTGAGGCTGGGAGTGTCCAGAGCCAGTTACTGCCTTCCCTTGTTGGGCTCGGTGGTGGGCGGTGCCGTTGGGGTCCGAACCTCTTTTCACTCTTGCATGGCTCGTCCCAAAAAGGGTCCCTTCAGTGGGCAACATAAGATTCGACCAACTTCTGAAAAACCATTTGATACTTATTTTACAATTAAAAGAATCTGGGACAATAAAGAAACATTTCATACTGTTTCACCTTTCCTCGTTCAGAAAGCTATCAGTGCTACAGTCGGCGAAGTGACGTCTATAAGGAAGCTTCGATCTGGTGATTTGCTGGTTGAAGTAAATTCACGACAGTAAGCCCAGCAAATTTTAAAAATTAAAGCAATAGCCACAATTAAAATTAGCGTAAGCCCTCACGAAACTTTGAATCATTCCAAAGGAGTAATAACTTGTGGAGAATTGTTGAATGTTCCACTAGAAGAAATAACTTTTGAACTAAAAAGTCAGGGAGTAACGCACGTAAGCCGAATTAGTATAAGGCGGGATGGGCAACTCCTGGATACAAAGCATCATATTCTCACATTTCATTCTCCAAAGTTGCCTGAATTCATTTATGCCGGATACATTAAACTACCCGTTCGTCCATACATTCCAAATCCTTTGAGGTGCTTTAAGTGCCAGCGATTTGGACACTCTCAAACTAACTGCCGAGGGACGCTCACTTGTGCCCGTTGCGCAGAAAAGAGCCATGGTAGCACACAATGCACAGCACAGGAGAAGTGTGTAAACTGCAATGGCGACCATACTGCCTAATCCCGGTTATGTCAACGCTGGCAACTCGAAAAAGAAATCACTGCAGTAAAAGTTAAAGAACAGATATCTTATCCCGAAGCACGACGAAAAGTTTTAGAAAAAACACCAACAGTTGGAATTAGCTACGCTTCTGTAGCTAAAAATATTCCTAAGTCCAAAACCAAAAATTCACAGCCACTTTCTTTAAAAACTTCAGATTCTGAATCAGATTTGTCGGTAACAAGTATCGCAGAAGCATCAGAACCAAAAAGAACAAACTTAAATTCTAAATCTCAAAATTCTTTAAAACTGAAACTTTCGAAACGTGGAATGTCAAAGACAGATATTGCATAAAAGTTTAAAAAATCACCAATTAAAAATTCCGTCGCTTTGGGACTTGCGACACAGGGTAAAGCCCATAAAGACTTGCCGTCCATTTTCAGTGGCTTGCCCAAAAGTCCCGACCACCTTTCACTCCATCCATCCGATGAGGGTGAATATTTACATATGAGTTGCGAAATTTCTCCAACTCCACCACATGTTCCTATTAACTCTTCAACAGCTCAATTTTCTTAATGGGCACTTTTCTCTCTTGGAATTGTCGTGGCCTTCGGTCTAAATTGCAAGACATCAAGTCCATCATTAACAAATATCATCCTGTTTGTCTTTGTCTTCAGGAAACTTTCTTGAAGACTGATAATTATATTAAACTGCGCGGTTATAATTGCGTTCGCAGGGACATAGACACTGGAACAAATCATTCAGGGGGTGTCTGTATTTTGACATCTAATTTATATCCAAGCACACAGCTATCTCTACGCACTTCCTTGCAGGCTGTGGCTGTACAAGTGCACACTAGAGCCCTGGTCACAGTCTGTTGTATCTACCTACCGCCCCATGATACTATTTGCCAACAGGATCTTGACAGTTTAATAGATCAGCTTCCTTCACCTTTTCTAATAATCGGTGATTTCAACGGACATAGTAACTTGTGGCGTTCGGACAATACAAATTCTCGTGGGCGACAGATCGAACAGTTTATTAATAATAACTGTCTCTGTCTGCTCAATAACGATGAAAAAACGCATTTTCATGAACCCACACGTACCTTCCATAGTGTCGATCTGGTCCTTTGTTCTCCTGAAATGCTACCTTTGTTGAATTTGACAGTTGGAGAGGATTTGCACAATAGCGATCACTTTCCCTTAATAATCTCCCATGCTGACAATAGCGGTGCGACTCCTTGTCCTCCTCGTTTTCTGTTCCAGCGGGCAGATTGGAATTTATTCGCACAACTTGCCGATATCACTGAGACCATGGTCAACACTACAGATATAACGGAAGCAGTAAAATATGTCGTTGACACAATTATAAATGCCGCTAATAATACCATTCCAAAGAGTTCTCCACGCCTCCGAAAATTTCGCAGGCCGTGGTGGAATGAGGCTTGTCGCGACAGTCGAAGGAGGGAAAAGAAATTGTGGAACATTTTTAGAAGATGTCCAACCACTGAAAATCTTATCGCGTTTAAACGTGCCAAGGCCATCGTCGTATTCGTAGACGTAGCCAGAGAGAATCCTGGATTAATTTTGTGTCTTCTATTACGTCCTCTACATCCACTAAGCAATTGTGGGACAAAGTCAAGGCTGCTAATGGAATTTATCAGGAATTTCGCTTTCCTATTTTAAAAACAGGAAATACTAAATATACTGCTCCATTAGACATAGCCAATATTCTTGGACAAGCATTTGAAGAAATTTCCTCATCTAATTCTTATAGCTCTAATTTTATGCCGATTAAGCGTCGCATGGAGCAAACGCATTTGCAATTTAATACTCATAAAAGTTTTCCTTATAATTGCGAGTTTAAGATGTATGAGTTAAAATCCGCTTTGTCTCGAGCACATGACACCAGTCCTGGGCCAGATGGAATCACATACAACATGCTTCGTCACTTGAATACCACTTCCCTTTCCAATCTGTTGAATTTATTTAACAGAATTTGGATTGAGCAGAAGTATCCTTCTCAATGGTATGAAGCAATTGTGATTCCTATACTAAAACCAGATAAAGATTCATCAAACCCTCTGAACTATAGGCCAATAGCCTTGACTAGCTGCTTGTGCAAAACCTTAGAGCGCATGGTCAATGGCCGTCTCGTATATGAATTGGAGAAATAAGACCTCATCCCTCCATTGCAGAGCGGTTTCCGTAGAGGACGATCAACATTTGATAATATGATTCTCCTGGAAACCCATATTCGTAATGCTTTTGTTCGGAGGAATCACTTTGTGTCTGTTTTCTTCGATGTTGAAAAGGCATACGATAGAGCATGGCGCTATGGCATTCTCTCTACACTTTTTAATCTTGGTTTCAGAGGAAATATGCCCATATATTTAAAGAAATTTTTATCTCGCCGAATTTTTCGAGTTCGCATGGGAAATTTTTATTCTAGTTATTTTAATCAATCTGAGGGCGTTCCACAGGGCAGCGTCCTCAGTGTTACACTTTTTATCGTCCATTTTAGTCAGGTTCTTAACCATTTGTCCCCTTCTGTTCATGGAAGTCTCTATGTTGACGATTTACAGATCTCCTGCGAAGGAAGCAACATGCCTTTAATAGAACGACAGCTGCAGAATGCAATTAATAAGCTACTAGTTTGGTGCGATAATAATGGATACACTATTTCTCCTGAAAAGAGTTGGTGTGTTCACTTTTGTAGAAAACGGGGCATTCATTTAGATCCAAATGTTCATGTTCGCAATATCCCTATTCCAGTAGTACCTGAAATACGTTTCCCCTCAGGGGCTCACCTACTATAGGTGAGTACGGGTGTCCCAATCCCGAGGTACCCAGGGATCTTTACTCCCTTTAGGTTTACTCTCTTCTGCGCCTTCTGCTGTCTCCTTTTTTTTTCTTTCCCTCGAGGGTAGGCGAGGGAGCTCTCCATGAGAAGCTGTCGCCGCTCTGTTTGTTTCTTGCTTCTCATGGACAGCCAAAACCCCCACGTGTTGGCCGTGCGTGGCGACCCATTAGACGGGCGGTGCACTGTGGTTCCCGGTGTATCAATCGGCTTGTAGATAGTCACCTAAGTGGTTAGTCTGCTAGGGATCAAGCGAAGGGGTTACTCCTTGGGCTTGGCGTTAAGGGTGGTCACTGTCGCTGGGGGTAACTCCGAGCGTATAGGTAACCGATTAGCACTGTGGTAAGTACCGAGGCTGGAAGTGCCCCTAGCCGGTGGCTGCCATCCCTTGTTGGGCTCCGTGGTGGGCGGTGCCGTCGGGCCTGAACAACCATCAATATCGTATGGGCAAAAAAAACTTTGCTCCCTTCAGTGGGCAACAAAAGAATCAAACTTCATCTCCAATTCATTTCGACAAATTTTTTATCATAAAGCGCATTTCAACAAACAATGAGACCTTTCATAATGTTTCACATTTTCTCGTTGAAAAGTCCATTACTGGATCACTTGGCACTGTATCATCGACCCGGAAACTACGATCTGTTGATTTGCTTGTGGAAGTGAATTCCCGAAAGCAGTCACAACAAATACTGAAACTTAAAACATTGGAAACAATATCTATAAGCGTAAGTGCTCACGCTACATTAAATTCTTCAAAGGGTGTAATAACGTGTGGCGAATTGTTTAATGATTCCATTGAAAAAATTACTGCGGAACTGAAACCCGAAGGAGTAACTCATGTACGCCGTATAACTATCCGGCGGGATGGACAACTCCTTCCTACTAAGCACTTCATTCTCACGTTTAACAATCCTAAATTACCTGAATCTGTGAAAGTTGGTTATATGAAATTGGCGGTTAGGACATATATTCCAAACCCACTCCGTTGTTTCCAATGCCAACGCTTTGGGCATTCTAAAACCAGTTGCCGCGGGACTCTCACCTGTGCCCGCTGTGGAGAAAAAGGCCATGACAACCAACAGTGTTCTGCACAGGAAAAGTGCGTGAACTGTGATGGTAACCACAGTTCCTTTTCTCGATCTTGCCCCCGTTGGACATTGGAAAAGCAGATTGTATCAGTTAAATTTAAGGAAGATATTCCATACCCTGAGGCCAGGCGAAAAGTACTTGCTCAAACGCCAACACCAGGTGTGACTTACGCTTCTATTGCCAAAAAACAATTTTGTGCAAATTGCTCCTGTGCTAATTGTGTGCAGAATATGCCCCAAACTAAACCTCTACCAAAAGGGACTGATACAGATTCTGAAAATTCAATAACTAGTGCTTCTGAGCCCAGTAAACCGGAAAAGCATCAACGCAAAGTAAAACCGAACAAAGCATTAAAGCTTAAGATTTCAAAACGTGGCATCCTTCAAAATAATCTTCATCAAAAAATGAAAAAGTCAACTTTGCATAATTCTGTCGCTCTGGGACTTTCGAGTCAGGGCATAGTCCACAAGGATTTATCATCCATTTTTAATGGCGTACCCAAAAGTCCCGATAGCATTTCACTTCATCCATCTGAAGAGGATGATAATGACCTCCAAATGAGTTGCGAGTTACCGCCAACTCCATCTAATGTTCCTACCACTGCTTTTAAAACACACGCTTCTTAATGGGTTTTTGTATTTCATGGAACTGTCGTGGCATTCGTCCCAAATTAAATGAAATTAGGACAATTCTTAACAAATTTCATCCCGCTTGTCTCTGCCTTCAAGAAACTTTCTTGAAGACAAACATCCCACTAAAATTACGTGGTTACAATACCGTTCGGAAAGATGCAGAAAACGGCTCGCATAATTCTGGAGGCGTCTGTATTCTAACCTCCAATTCCTTTCCGAGCACACCTCTCTCACTCCATACTGATTTGCAAGCTGTGGCTGTTCAAGTGCATGCAAGAGCATTAATTACAATTTGCTGTATCTATTGACCACCTAATGCTTCTGTTAGTCAACAAGATCTTGACAATTTAGTTGATCAACTTCCAGCGCCGTTTATTCTACTTGGTGACTTTAATGGCCATTCTACTTTGTGGGGTTCAGATAGAACAAATTCTCGTGGGCGGCAGATCTAACAGTTTATTTCTAATAACTGTCTCTGTCTGCTCAATAATGACGAGAAAACTTATTTTCACTAACCAACACGCTCCTTTCACAATCTAGATCTTGCAATATGTTCGCCAGTTCTCTTGCCGTATTTGAATTTTACAGTTGAAAATGATCTTCACAATAGTGATCATTTCCCTATAATAATTTCTCATGCTGACAGCGGCGGTATGATTCAGAGTCCGCCTTATTTTCTGTTTCAGCGAGCGGATTGGTCTGCATTCACAAAACGGACAAAAAATACTGAAGCTATGGTTTATACAGCAGATATATCGGCAGCGGTACAACAAGTCCTTGATAGCATTATTAATGCTGCAAATAATAGTATTCCCAAGCGTTCCCCACGTCTAAGAACATTTCGTAGACCGTGGTGGAATAAAGCTTGCCACGATAGTTACAAAAAACAAAAGCAACTTTGGAACAAATTCCGTAGGTGTCCTACTACGGATAATCTCATTGCTTTTAAACGAGCTAAAGCTTACGCTCGCAGTATCCGTCGGCGTAGTCAGAGGGAATCCTGGCTTAAATATGTTTCTACTATCACTTATTCTACTCCTAGCAAACAATTATGGAAGAAAGTCAAAGCAGCCAATGGAATATACCCCGACTTTTCCTTTCCTGTATTAAAATCGGGAAATGTGGTATACTCTTCGCCTTTTGAAGTTGCCAATAATCTCGGGTATACTTTTGAAAAAGTTTCCGCTGTAGATTCCTACAGTCCATCATTTCTGGTGGTTAAGAAGCGAGCGGAAGGAAGTAAATTACAATTTAATTCCCGTAGATCTCTTCCATATAATTGCGAATTTAGTTTGTTCGAGTTGAAAAGTGCACTGGCTTGCTCTAATGCTAGTAGCCCTGGTCCTGATGGTATAACTTATAATATGCTTCGCCATTTGGACGAGGTCTCTCTTTCCAATTTGTTAAAGCTATTTAATAGAATATGGACTGAGCATGAGTTTCCATTTCAATGGCGTGAAGCTATAGTTATCCCAATCCTTAAACCTGGAAAAGATCCTGCAAACCCTCTGAACTATAGGCCAATCGCTTTAACTAGCTCGATGTGTAAAACTTTCGAACGCATGGTCAATGCCCGCCTGGTATTCGAATTAGAAAAACATGATTACATTTCGCCACTACAGAGTGGTTTCCGCCGTGGACGTTCAACTTATGATAACATCGTCCTTCTGGAAACCCAAATTCGTAATGCTTTTGTACGAAGAAACCACCTTGTTTCTATCTTTTTCGATATAGAAAAAGCTTATGACCGTGCGTGGCGCTATGGTATTCTACGAACTCTCTTTAACCTAGATTTTAGAGGAAATCTCCCTATTTTTATTCAAAACTTTTTAACCTCGCGTACTTTTCGAGTACGCCTTGGTAATTTTTATTCCGATATTTTTAATCAAGCTGAGGGTGTTCCGCAAGGGTGTGTTCTCAGTGTCACTCTTTTCATAACCTATTTTAGCGAAATTCTTAATCAGCTTCCTCCATCTGTTCAAGGTACGCTCTATGCTGATGATCTGCAGATCTCCACTCAAGGTTCTAATATGCACCTAATTGAACGGCAACTGCAGAATGCAGTCAACAAACTAGTTTCGTGGTGTGATAAAAATGGGCACACTCTTTCTCCGGAAAAGAGTCGTTGCGTGCATTTTTGCCGAAAACGACAGCTGCATCCAGAACCTGTGATCAATATTCGTGGAACTGCCATTCCCTCTGCCGATGAAATACGTTTTTAGGTGTCATTTTTGATAGGAAGCTCACTTTTCTTCCGCATGTCCTGCATCTGCGGAAGAGATGCGAGAAATCTCTCAACATCCTGAAGGTACTATCTAATACTTACTGGGGGGGCTGATCGTACATCCCTCTTACGGATCTATCAGGCCGTCATTTTATCCCGCATTGATTACGAATGCATGGTATATGCATCTGCTCGTCCTTCCGTTCTGCGAAAGCTTGATACGATACACCATTCTGCCCTTAGAATTTGCTCTGGTGCTTTTCGCACATCACCAGTAGAAAGCCTGTATGCCCTATGCAGTCAATTTCCTTTAAATCTTCGACGTAAGAAGATAACCGCACAATACTATTTTCGAATGCTATCAGCTCCGAAACATCCTGTTAATCTCCTGTCTCTCCCGGTTGGTCTTCGGAGACTTTATGATGCTTGCCCGTCTCACATTCCTCCATTTAATGAGAGGGTTAAGGCTTTCATTCATGATTCGGGACTTACCGAGGTTTTAATTCAACCAATAAATTTCTATTCTTTTCCTCCTTGGGGTGTTCCACAATTTTCATTTTTGAACCCTTTTTCTGGTTACGATAAATCTACAACAGCACCGATTGTTTTTCAGCAGCTCTTTCACTATCACCGTTGTCAATACTACCCTTATACAGAAGTTTTTACTGATGGATCAAAATCCAACCGCCATGTTGGTAGCGGAGTGGTGTTTCCCTCTGAAACTTATAACTATCGCCTGCCCACGTCTTTCTCGGTTTTTACTGCTGAATTGATTGCAATAGCTTGCGCTCTTCAACTGATTTCAGCTTCTTCTAACCAGACATTCTGCATTTATACTGACAGTATCAGTGCTTTGAGGTCTCTTTCCAATTTCAACAACCGGATGCATCCTGTTGCTATGGAAATCCTTGTTCTTCTTCGCGATCTTGAAAAAAGAGGCGCAAAAATTTTATTTTGTTGGGTCCCGAGTCATGTCGGAATACCCGGAAACGAAATGGCAGATGTTGCGGCAAAAACGGCAAGTTCTTTGTTATAGCGTGAATTTCCATATGACGATGCAAAAAAATATTTCGCTGATCATGTTCGCGCTTTGTGGCAGCAATCCTGGGAACAGCAAACTTCGAATAAACTACACTCTGTTGATCCAATGACAAGTGTATGGTTTGTTATCCCTGTACGTGCATTAGACGTTAAATTGACTCGACTGCGAATTGGCCATGCCCGCTTTAGCTATAAGCATCTTTTATTTGGGGAACAATGCCCTTCATGTCCAAAATGCCATGTAATTTTAACAGTCAAACATGTTTTAATAGAGTGCCCTAATTTTAATCCACATCGCTTAAAGTTTTTTAATTCGCTATCCATCGAGTTGCGAGAGATTGTGGGTGAAAGTTCTCACCCTCACATTTTTAAATTTTTACATAACGTTGGTTTTTTACATTCTATTTAGTTTTGCTTCCTCAATTTGTTAAATTTTCGTCTTTAATTTGTTTTTCGCCTTTATTAGAAAATATGAAAAGTATATTATTTTTAGAGTACTAGTTTTAATACGTTGCCCTTTGAAATTTAGCTTTTTATATATAAATTTCATAGTATTGCTTTTTATATGAATTTGATTTATCTCACCATTCGAGTGGCGCAGCATGCCCAGATTTGGCTTTTGTGCCAAAAATCTTAAATAACCAACCAACCAACCTGAAATACGTTTCCTAGGAGTCATTTTCGATCGAAAACTGACCTTTCTCCCTCATACTTTATTTTTACGGAAAAAATGTGAAAAATCATTGAATATCCTAAAAGTGCTCTCCAGAACCTCTTGGGGAGCAGATAGAACCTCTCTTCCCCGTATATACGAGGCAGTCATACTTTCCCGTCTCGATTATGGATGCATGGTATATAGTTCCGCTCGCTTATCTGTTTTACGACGATTGGATACCATCCACCATTCTGCCTTGCGAATATGTTCAGGGGCTTTTCGTACTTCACCCACAGAAAGCCTTTATAACATATGTCACCAGCTACCGTTGCATCTAAGGCGTAAAAAAGTATCATCCCTGTATTTTTTAAGAGTGTTATCTGTCCCGAATCATCCCATAAGTCAAATGAAACTTCCAGTTAGTCTTCGCAGAATCTATGCTGCTCGCACCTCTCACATTCTCCCTTTCATCGAGAGAGTCAAAGAATTTCTGCAAGAGTCGGAACTTGATAATGTTCTTATTAAGTCTGTCGATTTGTGGTCCTTTCCACCTTGGGATATACCACAAATTTCCTTTATGAATCCCTTTGTTGGATTTGATAAATCCACAACAGCGCCAGTAGTTTTCAAACAGCTATTTCGTTATCATCGTTGTAAATATTCGGATTTCACACCAATTTTTACAGATGGCTCGAAGTCGGATGGATTTGTGGGTTGTGGCATTATTATTCCATCCAAGACGCTGAGCTATCGTTTACATAATTTTTGTTCTGTATTTACTGCTGAGTTGTTGGCAATTTTTTGTGCACTTCAGGAGATTTCATCTGCCAATGAACGCAATTTTATTATATACACAGATAGCATGAGTGCTTTGGAAGCACTATGCCACTATGACAATCGATTGCATTCATTTGCCTTGGAAATACTGACTACTCTGCAGTTTCTCAAGAGTAAGGGATTTAATATAATTTTTAGCTTTGTTCCAAGTCATGTGGGAATATATGGCAATGAAGCGGCTGATTATGCCGCAAAAACTGCTTCTTCACCTCTATCACAAGAATTACCACATAGTGATGCGAAGAAAACATTACTTGGACATCTTTTTTCTACTTGGCAAAGGAACTGGGATCTGCATATCCATAATAAATTGTATTCTATCAAACCTTCCATTGGATTGTGGTCTGCTCTTCCTATACGAGAAATCGACGTCAAATTGAATCGCCTCCGTATAGGACACACGCGTTTCACTCATAAGCACCTCATTTCTGGAGATAGCGTGCCCGTATGTCCCACTTGTCATACTAATTTTACTGTGAAACATATTTTGATCGAATGTCCTTCTTTTAATTCACATCGTCAGAACTTTTTTAATTGCTCATCTGTTACCTTGCGTGACTTGATGGATGAAATACACCATCCAAATCTTTTTAATTTCTTGAAAGCCATTTGTTTTTTTCAGTATATTTGATAATTCTGTCTTTTTGCTTGCATTGCAAATTTTTAAACAATTCTGCCAATATTACCATGTTTTTTTAGCGCACATTTTAGAAACTACTGTTTACCTTTTAGCATTTGATGTCTTGGATTTAAATTTTTGACCATATGCATGGCGCAGTTTAGCCAATTATGGCTGTTGCGCCAAAAAATCCTCAAAATACCAAAATACCAAATTCGCCAGTCGTCGAAGTTAAACACAAAGTGCTATATTATAAAAATAGAAAAGAAACTGAAGGCGAAACTTCCATTTTTTTAGCTGAAAATAGAAGAATTAGTTTGTTTGTATTTTCATTAAAATTACATCAGATTTGAAGAATATTTGAAATACTAATATTCAAAAATTCTATTAACAAAACAGTCAAGCGACATTTTTTCCCCAGTAAAACTTCAAAGAATTTTAAACGAATTATCAACAAAGAAATTCCTAGAAAGAACTAATCTCTTAATACAGTTAAATAAAAGATTTGACTGCATACGAACTAGATGCAGCGAGAGCTTCTAGGAAGTAATTTAATTAGTTGGAAGCTCTTCTAACTTTTGCATTTCATGTAATTATTTATTTATGAGCTTCTTTTTTGGCAAAAAGGTTTTACCAAGTATCTTTGAATATTCCTAAGCAAATAACTCGATACATCTACCTTGTTTATGAAACTTCTGATACCAAAAACACAAATTTTCTCTCCTAATATTTAAAATTTTCAATCAAAATCTTTTTTTAATCTCAATATTCAAACATTTTACAAGCTGACATAAGAAAAATTATTTTAAAAAGAATTATTAAAAATTCAGCTAATTTTTTTAAGACTTTTTATTGGTAATAAATTTATGGGACTTCCGCGCGCATATCTCGATACCTAAAATGTGCAAATTGGAAAATTGTACCCGTAATGAATGTCAATATGCTATTTAGCACTAATAAAGCAAATATTAATTGGAAAAAGAATAATTTATGTATATAAAGTTGCATAATAATCCTATAAATAAATTTCCACGCATTTAATGAAGTTCTACGATTTGTACACTTGAAGGACAACAATCATGATCAAAATCTTGAATCATGAAAACGGAGAGGAATAACATAACATGAATAAAAATTTTAAGATGTTGATATCTATTGAAGCAATATTTAATATCATAATGTTATCCAAAAGTAACTGATTGATCATTTTAATCATGCTATTCTTGTTGCAAGCTATTTTATTCGTTATAATTCTTGATGACAGCTGTGTAATGGATTAGCGAAATTAGTTTACCAAGTTAACCAGTAAGGTTTAGACAGGATATTGCTAAGTCTCAATCCATTCGAAGGGCATTTTAATCTCATGCTAGCCACTTGTGATGCTTGTTTATTGTAGAAGAGAGTTATCATCTTCAAATAAGATGTTTCAACAAAATTTTTCTAGAAAATGTTACCCATTGGCTATTAAAATTTTACCTATTTTACCTATTAAGATCTAATCATATTATTTGTAATCTATTTGCGGTCCCCTCAGTAAAAAAGTAAGATCAGAGAGCAAGAATATGTACCACCATACACCATGATGATCCCTTTGAGATTTATCTTACGAAGGATGATTTTCATAAATACCCGGTTTGCTGGATGACATTAGCCGTCCGGTTCCTGGTAATCCTTGCAGATAAGGTTGCAATACATACACAACTCACGAATCAGTGGTTCAGAGTACTCAAGCACAGTCATTATCAAAATCGTAATGATGGCATCATCACAGGCAATGAGAAAACGTGAAACGAAGGACATATTCTGATGTGGTACAGGCCTTCATCTAGTTTCCGATATGCTTTGGCGTTATGCTGTAAACACTGCTGTACGGTGAAAGCGGTTTCTATTCGGAAGTTGCTATGTATCTCTTTTTTAAAAAACTCAAAATGAAATGTTTGTCATTTCTAGCAGTTACAGATTTTTATAATCTTTTATTTGAATATTTCTTCTGGATAAGTTATATAACTCATGGAAAAAACTCATCACGCTACATCAAGGAAGGATATACAAATACCTGCCATTTGAGTTTGTATCTTCCCAATTTCCAGACGACTCACGGCATGCCGTTAAATGCATCTGAAGCAATTGTATTTGAAATACAAAAAACTTCATTTATCCGAAATAAATTTCTAATAAATATTATTAGAGACAATTTCCAAATGATAATGATTAGGCATTTTGAAAAAATTACACTGAGCAAAACCCCATTTTGACTAGACAGCAGAACATTGAAGCTTTAAGATTTATAGTGACAAGTCCAAAATTTCATTATTTAATAATGATAGCATAAAATATTTAAGGAGAAAAATAGAAGATTTCTGTCCTGATTGTATTACAACTATAGTTAAATACTCTGTTAGTGTTTTGATCTGAGATTATATGATAGCAAACTCCATGGGCAGAACTAATATAATTAATCGGAATATAAACGCACTAAAATACATTAACGAAACACTCGTTTCTAACTGCTGCCTTCCCCATTCATATTTATAGAAATTTTCTTTCAACAGGATTCAGCTCCATGTCACTTCATATCATTACAGGTAAAAGCGGGTTTCCATACAATCCTTCACTAACGGAATGGCACAGACCTTAACTAAATCGAAAATCTATGGAGGAAACTAAAGAAGAAGCAACATTAAAACCCAACTAATTAAAGCAATAATTGAATCACGGCAACGCATTATAACAGCTGAGAAGTTAAAAGTATTGGTGATTAACTCATGAGATTGCAGTTGATGCTAAGGTCACTCAACTAAGTATTCACTACCATAAGTTAGTGTTCTTGATTATGCCATTTTTACTATGTTCCTTCTTTATAACTGATATTCTAATGCAGTAATTTGTCTTAAAAGTAATTCTATAAAATTCTTCAATATATAATCTTGAGGTTAGTTATATTAACGTCCCGTTTTAAAGGATCACTAGGGCTATATAAGGGACGGACCATGTAATTTTGAGCTGCGGTCAGAAGACGAGGGTGACACCTGAGCTGGCGCCCCCCTCTCCACACCATGCCTCCCCAGCGGGAGGACGTTTGGCCCGGATGGAGTTTGCGGGCATCAGACCCACATACATGACGGCTCTTTGGTAGAATCGGGTCATGAACTTGAAATCCTCCGGTTCTGCAGCCGAGACCTTACCACCAGGCCACCGCGGCCCCTTAAATAACCTTGAAAAATGATAGATAACTTTAAAATATTTCTCTTAATAAAATCTCTATTATGAGCCATCAAATCTCAAAAAATGCGCTGTGTCCAAAAAATTTTCGCAATTTGCACAGTATTCTAAATATTCGTTTCTATTTCCTTAGAAATATTTGGATGCATTATAATGAGCACTTTTATTTTGGCACAAAATAGAATCCAATATGTACTTTTTATATGTGTGTATTTCATGAGTGCATGGTTTTAAAAAAAGTATAACGAAAATGAAAATCCATACCTAATATGCTTAAATTTATACCTTAATTGAGTGACAGCAGAAATGTGAAGATAGTTGGTGGTGACATCAGTCATTCGACAGCAATATTTACAATTAATTTGTTATGCCAAATAAAAATGTGTCCATTTCAGAGTGATTTATATTACTTCATAAAGCAACTAAATAAATTGGTATAATGTATTTTATGCACCGTTATCAAAATATTATCCAGTATTCTTCTTTAGAAGTGTTGTTTCATCTCTTAAATAAAATATCAAACACTAAAATTTATTTCAATCGATTGTATCTAAAACAAAACTTTATATCAAAGAGCAGAATTCCAAAGAATATTATCTATTTGAAACCATTCTGCTTAAAATTTTCCTCATTTTAAAAGTATTCTCTGTCGTAAAGAAGCTCAAAAGCTCCGTTCCTCGAGGGATTTTATCATAAAACATTTTACAGCGCATCAAAATGAATGAATACGAATACGTCGCTTCTGCAATATCCGCCTAAGTCGAAGCGTAATCCAAAGTTATAGTCTCGTACCCGGAGAGGGGGAAAAACGATAACTAAAACATAAGAACACCTTTTGTTCGTGCGCTCATGCGATCGTCTGCTAAATACGATGGAGAACTTAAGAAAAAGAAGAGAAAAAAATCGCTTGCAAAGAAACAACGGAAGAGAGAACGAAACTTAGCTTTCAAGAAAAGAATTTAAAAACAAAAGTAACGTTATTTTTTATTTTATAAAAGAAAATTTTTCTAGGAGAAAAAGTGTTATAAATCAAAACCCTAGCGAACGATCTAGAAAGGAAAGTCTTGGCTTTTCGAGACCGTGACCGTAAAGCTTAAACAGCTTCGTTCTTTGAAAGTTTTATTATCTGAATGGTATAAAATCGATTCGAATATTTTTCTCAGGCGGAAAGAGAACCGAAACGCAGACGATAGTAATAGAAACAGTTAATCGATTTTGTGAAAGTGAGATTTTTCTCTCTTAACCAATGGGATTAGACGAATCTAATTTGGGGGAGTAACCCACTTTTCCTTCCTAAACCTATAAAGCTAAATGCAAATGATTCTTAAACCATAAAAACTTAACATCACTCATTAATAATATTACACGTTATATTTTAGTTTTAAGAATTTCCAGATCAGTTATTGAATACGTGATAAATTCTAATTTACTTCAAGACAAATATCAATTTCTGTTAAATGAAATTAGTTATTAAGTTTTTAATTTTTTCTTTGGATATTTGTGCTGTTGTAATATAAATAATATAAAAATAAATGAGTTCCTATACTGTTTTCTTTAATGATCCCTTTGTAATAATACATGATTAAGGATAAATGGAAATTCTAATAGTTTTCATTCCATTCGTAATACATATAAGCAATGTATAGCTGCGTAATAGTTACTCGAAAACAAAACAAAAGACAAAAAAATCTTAACTGCAAATAATAATAATAATAATAATAAATTTCAAAGTATTTTAAATAATAAGTTTAAAGTATTAAAATATTATATAGGGCTCAATATAATCATGGTTCATTTTTAATGGTATAAAAAGATTAATAAATTAGAGAGAGGCTTAAATAGGAAAATGCTTCAAATGACGCAAAGAATAATATGCATGTTATTTAATGTCAATAAATGTACTGTTAAAAAGCAAAATATTTTTAAAATTTAGTAAAATATTCTCATTGCTAACATTTTAATCAAAATTACTTCTATTATTCTATACTCAAAACTGATCCCGTTACAAAGCTTTGAATTTATTATTTATTTTAAAACCAATCCACTACTCTTACAGGAAGTGAAGCTTGTGTAGTGGATGAACCTCAAAAGTTCGTCGTTTCGTTTCCAAAATATTTAAAAGCATTTGTTTAATATTTTAGGGTGCCAAAAATATTTTACTAATGTAATGAATAGAAATTACAGATTGCATAAAAATTTATATTTCGTCATTTTTTTAGAATGGTCTTTATTGTTTGAAGCAACATAAAACATAATTATTTGTCATCTAAAGCCTTTTTTTTTTAAATGAGCTATTACTTATTTCTAATAGTTTAAAAACTATTGTTAGAACTAAATTAAATCAAAAATAATTTATTTCTTAGAAAAAAAAATTCTGTCTTTCTTTCTTTGCTGTTTTTTTCCTGAAATTTTTAAATATTGAATGAAATTTGCATAAAATTTCCTTGCTTTTCTTTGATATGAAAACTCATAAAAGCTTTAATTCACACGAAAGGATCTTGATTCCACTGAAGTGAAATATATTTCACTTCTAAGCTTTGGATTTTTAGTTCACTCTTATTTACTATCTTTAGTTACTTAAAACTCTTCCACAGCAACTTATTCTCCAATGACTGCTTTCATTTGCAATTCAAACTTTCCAGTGCATTCATTGCGCATTACATAAATGCAGGAAACTGAAGGTCATGTGTGATTGTGTTTCAGACATAATAATTCGTGTAGAATGATTCCTAATTCTGGTAGAATGAAACAACATAACGCAGTTGTAAAGGAATATCGCTTATTTGTATAATAATTGCTAAAAGACATCCATTCTACTATAAGCACTATCACGCTTTGAGAAAATTAAATTTGTTTAACTTAAAATTTAATTGCCGTTTTAACGGAGAAAAGTTACATTCTGAAAACCCCAAATGCTCTTTATAATTCAAATAACTAAGATTATTTTTATAATAAGAATAATGTAATTTACTTTCAAGTCTCATTCTTGTAAACATAGCTATTTTTAAATTAAAAAAATATTAAAACATATAGTAACGGAAATCGTTAATGGATTTGCGGTAAAAGAAGTCCGATAAGCTGAATAACAGATGATGACGCTTTATTCTACTAATATTTAGTAAAAAAACAGAGTGTGGAGATAACAAAAAACAAAACCGTGACGTAAGCAGAGAGCAGCACTTGTAAAAACTAACAAAATACAAGCAGGCAGCAAATCGCTCATTGTATCACATTGCAGCCAATAGCGCTCGACGTCATCATTTCGCAAATGCGACCCATAGTCCTAAGTGAAAATTCTCTGAATCGCTGCAACCTCTCTTATTTATTTAGGTTTTCCTACAGAACATAGAATTTTAGAGAAAAAATTACCAAATCTCGGCTCCTAATAGAGTTTGGCCTTAATTCTTGCAATTTCCCAAAAAATTCATTATTTGTCGCCAGGAGAGACGTCTATAACTAGATATCACTTAGCATCGATTAAAAATATATTTTGTAATGGATGCTAGATCTCTTTCTTTTCAGTATAGGAACAACATAGCAGGAGAGCTGTAGAACAGTTTTATAGAAATTAAAAGGAGTTTAAAATTTATCAAAATAAGACATTTTTTTGTCCTATCGCATTTACCACTTTCGGAAAGTTGGAGAAGAAATTGTTTTGCGCACGTTCATTGTTCATAATTTATTATTTTAACTTATATTTTAAACTAACGCATTATTACATAATACATTTTGCAAAAAAAAAAGATTGTTTATGACAAAAATAAAATTTTTGTTTAATATTTACGAACAGCGTGAATAAGTGAAACGAGATCCTAGAGTAGACATTGAAATGTGCTTAATGAAATGTACTTAACATTATTCAAAACGCGTTCATGTTACAGTAAAATATAAATTAACATTCCGCCACCCATTCAATTTCAAATTTGGTGAGCAACATTTTTTTGCATGCACTTTTGTTTGATTGAATTTCATTCTATATAACTATTTTCAGAAAGTAAGAAGAGTAGTAATAGATGCGCTATACCAAAGACAGAGAAATTAAAAATGATAAATTTATTCAGTAAAAAAAATGAAATATCCCACTAAATGTATTCTTGATAATATAGGTTCATAGTAAATATTTATACATTCAGTTTATTTCAATTTACGAATATTTTAAGATAGTATTGAATAGTTAATCTTAAGTGAATCGAATTTTTTTTAACAAAATGTTGGAAAATATTTTGAAATAACTTAAGGTAATTTGTTAATCAATTGTATTATACAAACGAATTACAGCAACAGTTTCCGTTACTATTTCTCGCTGCTTCAGCTATTTGAAATCAATAAAAGAAAAGAAATGAAAATTTGTATGTCTATATAATTAATTATTTGTCTTTAATTAAAATATTTTAAATTGCATTTAATACAAATGTCTTTTCCTGAGTCATTTAGATTTTATACTTGAAAAAGCTTCGATATGTGAAATTTTTATATCTGTCAACTGACGTTTAAAGTATTTAATTATATTTTCAATATGTTTATAATAATAGCTTTAGAATTGAGGGATTTGTTGTAAAAAAAAGGTAGTTCCAATTATTCAAGTTGGCACAAATCCGTGAAAGATGTTTGAAAATTCTAACGTCTAAATTGTGTGAAGATTTTCCTTTTGATCCATCTTCTTAATGGTTCCTACCTATTATGACAGCATTTTCACTCAAAAATATATTTTCCAGATAAGGTGGCACAGATTGGAATGTTGAAGCTGCGTCTTTCTTGCAACCAAACAGATAGTCTGTCTACCTCAATGAAAAATATTTCACGGTAACGATGCAATTGACTGTAATATTATTTTATTTCAAGTAAACGAACAGAATATACACACAATTTTGCTTTAAAAACAAAAAATTGCATTCCTATTAATCATCCCTCTGTAACATCGGGTTCATCTGCTACGTCGCGAAACCACATATCATTTTGTGGGACGTATTTGCGAACTAGTTCCATTACATCTTTATACTTTGCACTCTTAAGTGGTAGACTCTGCAGAAAAAGGGGCGGTAGCTCCAGGAGCTTATTCTATATTGCAACAAACGAATGAGACAGGCAGCTTTATATCTTGAGCAACGCGAGAACTGACGATAGGAGCTACATTTTTCTGGCACCAAACAAATATTTTTTTTACCACATGATAGTACATGTAACTTTAAATTCCCCTATTTTGGAGCTACATCCTTTTTGAAGCAAACCCTTCAATTCTAATATCAATTCGACAATGTAAGTAAATTTGAATAATGTTAGCAGGGTATACACATTTTATTTCATGAAATGAAATCTGTAGTCAGGTTTAATCGTGATTGTGAATTATACGATTTCAGTGTACACAGTATTTTAAAAATATCAATGTAATGCTCAGATCGTGACCTAAACGTATAGAATTTATAGGAAATATTTGGCATGAATGAAGCTCTGGAAAAAAGTTTATATCATAATTCATTTCTTAAGGTAAAATTACATTTTTTTTGCCGAAGTAAGCACATATTTTTCTTCCTCTTCTTCTAAGTAATTTTTTCTTTCGCAAAAATATGAACCTCTTTGTGCTAAGTAAGCGTAAACTTTTCCTTTTTATTTAGGAATCCGGCTCCAAGCAATTATTTCCATTTTATTTCTGAAGTCCTAAGTACAGTAAATGGAGGCGATAACTTAGACGGAAAATTTGCTGCACTTCCTCGAAAAAAGAATGAGACACATTTCCCCTTTATCTTAGCTACGCACTCTTTTAATTGGTTATTTTATTTTTCTAGCCAAGTCTCTGTCTTTTTTTTTATACAATTTAACATAGACTTAACAATTGCATTAGAGATAAGTGAATGGCTTCGTCTCGTACTAAAACCTGCAGACTTCTTATTGACACTCGAAAACGCCGATTTTCTTCGTCATAGTAAAGAGAATAAAATGGTATCAAGAAATATGATTTTGTTTTTACATTTATTCGACGATAAAGTATAATGCTAGTGAAAGTTATACTTTACTAGCGAATAGAAGCAATTATTGCAGCTTTAATAAGGCACTAGAAAATTGGGCCTTTGTGTTAATGGAAGCTTCAAGATATATCGGATTAAATATTTTTTTTTCATTTTAAAAGTAATGAAATAGTTAGTAAATGAAAGCAAATTTTAAAGGAAACTTATAAGCAATAACTGATTTATATATATAAAAAAATTAGAATAGAATAAATAAAGAAACGGAGGAAAAATATGGAAAAAATGACTGGTGCCTAAATTTGGCATAATTCTTGAGAAAAAGGAAACGTTTTGCAGATGTTTATTTGATTTAAATTAGAGTTCAAATCCTTCAAGCGGACAGTTATTCGGATTTCTTAATTTTAAACTTTAAGAGAAGAAAGGATAATTTAATTTTACTGAAACCCGGTTCGGTCATTTAGAGGATACATATGAAAAATAAATGATTTCAATCGTATTAGATTAAACAAATATCCATGAAATCATTTTATGCTTGACACCTGCCAAAGTGCCTTGCCAGTTTAATAATGAAGTCCACAGCGGATTTGATGCACGCTAGTTATCAGTTCTGGGTGCCTTTAGCCTGGACTTCTTGCCTTTACCAATTCTCGTAATTAGATTCAGATACGTAATTTGCTGGTTCTTCGCATAGAATCTGTAAGATAGCAATGATTTCAGCAAACATTTTATATTTTAGAATCTTTACTTTTTCGTATACGAAATATGGGA